>JAGVVM010013019.1:0-17924 GCA_019149425.1 Psidium friedrichsthalianum
AAACACCGCTTCTATAAATCACATTCATATTCTACATTTTCCCAAACCTCCAACCCTGCAGAAAAACGGGTCACAAACACTCCACCCCTTATTTCTCCCCTCTCAAAAACATTTAAACCGTTTGGTTGCGGACGTGCCTCACCTTCGAGACGCCTGCAGGATTGTGTTAGAAACACTCAACTTTTAATCGGCTTAAGTCCTCTAATGGGTTTAGAACCAAGTCCCCCAGCGGAGTCGCACAGTCTGTCGCGACCCTCCCGGATTTTTCCTTAACAAGGGTCCTCGGAGGGCCCGCGCGAAGCCCCGATATCAAAAAAATGGCTCGAGCATCCATATAACTCCCTGCACCCATTGCGTAAGGAAAACTCTCGGAGGGTCGTCGACAATTACGAATAAACACCGTTTGAAAAATAAAATAAAATTTCAACAGACATGTCTGTTCAGAAAAATAAATTGTTGAATAATGAATTTACCCGTACCCGGGCCCGGCCTAATCGCAGCTGATCGGCCGACGGTCGAAGGTGGCTCGCACATGTGGAGCCGATCAGTCTTTGTGTAGATCATCTCCTTTCACACAAAATTAGGTAACTCTTTAGGGCTCAAACCATTATAGAGCTTCTCTATTAACATTTCCATCATCTCTTCTAGTTCCAATGTAGACTATATACCTCAACTACACTTCTCATTCATATTCTATGGTTTTTTTTTGGATATTAAAATCTTCAATCCTCCCACATGAATGAGAAATTCAGATATATGACCTTTTATATGCATGATGTGCAATGTTGCGATTATTCTATTCCATGAGAGAACTTGCCTTGAGATAAGTCGTTTTGAGAATTTAACTTTTCTAGTGAACCTATTTAATACTTTCCTCATCTCTTCTAATTCAATGTTGGGACTACCTCAATTCACTTCTCATTCATATTGTATAGTTTTTGGATACTAAAATCTCAACAACCCCCCACATGACTTCAAATTCATATAATCACGACTCTCGTAGTATGCATAAATTGCAATGTGCGCTTATTCCATGAGAGAAGGCGGCATTGGGATAAGTAGTTTGAGACTTTGAACTTTTTTCCTAGGAGATCTTCGACTTACTTGTTCATCAGTAGACGTATGTAATTTGAACTGTCGACCTTTCATGTAAGCTGACATAGGAATCACATAACTATCTCTCAAACAAAGTTGTTCTTATTATTGTGTTCGTTTGGTCATGATATAGCCTGTTTTAATGGTACTTTTAAAATTCGGACTTGCAATTCTTTATAGACGCGGCCCTCACTTCACGTCTCACTATATGATTTTGGAATGTGTGGTATTCACATACTTGAATCAGAATATTAAAAGATTACGCTTAACCTCCCACAGTTTAGTACTGTCTTCATACGAAGAATGAAGAGTTGATAGTACTTATATAGCCTGCATAACTTGGCTGTCCTTTGAACCTGTTCTTGGAATCTCAGGTCACCTAGGTAGGGTTTCCACTATGGAAACTTATTTTATAATCCTTAGACCCATTCCCTTTGATGTTTTCACAACTATTTCTCTATTTAGGCCTTTTGTTAATGGATTCGCAATTTATCTTTTACTTTCATATAGTCACTCTTATAATTCTACTAGAGATAATTGTCTTACGCATCAGGTCTTCGACGTATATTTGGAACTTCCTGTTATACGTAACATTCCTTTCTTTTCTATTGCTGCTTGACTGTCAGAGTGAATACACATAGCTGACAGGTGTTTAGGTCAATTAGGAATGTCTTTTAAGTAATTTCGAAGCCACTCTACTTCTTTATATCGGCTTTATCCAAAGCAATAATTCTGTTTTCATAGTAGACCTTGCAATACAAATTTGTTTGGATGATTTCCAAGACACTTTTTCCCTACCAGGTGTTGACACTTGATTTTCAGCCATTTTATTTTTAAGAAAATTTTTAGAAAATCCATAAAAATTCAAAAAATTGAAAAAATCAACTTGGAAGCCCTAGCCTAGCCTAAGGAACCATTTTGAACAAAAAATAATTTTCCTTATTTTTTTTAAATATTTTTCAGAAAATAGAAAAAATACACACAAATCAATAAAAAATAGCATTCGTGGCCACAAAAATACAGAAAAATAGTCAATATTTTTTTTTATTTTTCTCCTCATTTTGGCCAAAGAAATTTTGAAAAAATTAATCTGAAAATGGGGTTTTTCTTTGTTAATCACATTTTCAAATTAATTCAAAAATTCTAGAATTTCATTTTTAATTTTGTAATTTTTGATTTTTACATTTTTTAGAGTCGTGTCGTCCCCATCTATTTTCCAAAATTAACATCCAGTCCAAAAACTCAATGAATTGATCAATTTCGCACAAAAGGACCAAAATGCAAATTCTGGTTTTTCAATTTAGTCCTTAAAAATGCTTAAAATGAAATTAAAATTTTTCTAAGGACTGAATTAAAAATCAAAGCCTGTTACCCCCTAGTTTTTGGCCTCTTGAATCGATTGGTCACATCAATTTTTGCAAAAAAGGGTCATTCATTGTTTGAATTTTGCAAATGGTCCTCGGGTCAAATTTAGAAATTGGGGTTTTTGTGAGAAATTGTCCAAAAATTTCAGAAATAAAGTCATTTCTTGATTGAAATTTCATCTTGAACCCCAATTTTGACACCAATTTGAAAAATTCGGATGAAATTAAGGCTAATTTTCAGTTTTTAACCAAATTGGTTCAACCGGGTCGGGTCGATCCGACCCAGTCAAACCGTCCGACCCCACTCTGGTCATCTTCCTCCCTAGTGGCCTGTCACAGGCCCAAGAACAGCAGGCCCAAGAACAATCGGCCCGAGATGGCCCAAATGGAAGGTTGACTCATGCACGCGAAATCCGTCAAGCTTGACGGAATTTCTCGCCATTTCGCTCACCACCGATGACCTTAAGGCACGTGCTCCCGTCGTGGACATGTGAGCTCGGGTCGCTAAAATTTCCGCCGGCGACGCAAAAGCTTTCCTCTGAGGAGGAGTATAAAATCCCAAAACAGATTCAGGTGGGGGGGAGGGGGAAGTGATTTTTTCTGGCCAAAGCAGATTCGAGAACGGAGGGAGAGAGAGGCATAGAGAGAGATAGAGGAGAGAGAAGGAGAGGGCGTCTCTGGAGGGCGGCCATGTGTTGTGCGAAGCTCGCACTGTGAAGATTCAGTGAGAGCAACCCTAGGGAGCCTTCAGTCACGGTTGTGTTTTAGGAAGCTTCCCGGAGCTCGAGTGATCGATCGCGGTGGACCAGACGGCTTGAAACCTCGCAAAACAGTAAGTTCAACTTCTGAACTTATCACGGCACATCCATGGCGATTGTCCATCTGATGCTCATTCTTCAAATTCTTGTGTGTATTTATTCCTTTAGCTTTCCCTGACCTCTTTCCTGTGCACTTCTACCTCTGATTTTTGCATAAATCCATCGAGCCAAACTTCTAAACCTCATTAATACATCGCACCTTCGCCTGTGAGTTATGGCAACCTAGGGTTCGATCAGAATGACAGGTAAGTATTCTGAACCTCTCGCGATGCTTCCGTGTGAATGAATTTGATAGTTATGCTCGGTATTGTTGCATTGTATCCGCCATGGCTGAGGCTATGCGAGCTTCGATTAGGATGATTCAACCGATAGATCTGATTAGATATTAGATATGTTAGTTTAGAGTTGATTAGCAATCAATTGGCTTTAGAATCAGGTTGATCGGAGTAGATTTCACCGTCGGATCACCGCCAGTGACTGGCGCCGTCCGTTTAGGGTTAGCTACCTGAAGAAGACGAAGTCCAGTCAGCGCGTTGACGCGGTCAACGCGTGACGTGGCGTCTGATGTGGTGGGACACGTCAGACGCCACGTCAGCATGTTGACTCGCCAACCATTGACGTGGACGACATGTCAGCCGACGGTTGCAACAGAAGAATATAATAACAAACTTAGATCGAACGGTCAGGGACAAGCCACGTGGCGAAATCTTAGATTTTCCGATAATAAAATTCTGATTTGAGTTTTATAGTCATTTTTAGAAGAATAAAAAATAGTGAACGGTCGAGATCAAGTCTAGGGTTTTGATCTTGGCCGTAGATATGAGCGTTGGTGATGGACGGCTTGGATGCAGTCTCAGGAGTAATCTCGACCGTCGATTCGGTATTTAGTCTAGACAGCCGAGATCAAGACACGCGGCAGCGTGGGGCCGTAGGATTAGAATGGGCGGGAAAATAATAAAAGTAGGATAAAAATTCTAAAAAAATTCGAAAAAATTCAAAAATAAATGTCAAAGCGACGTCGTTTTAGAACCGGGTCTAGCCCAGGTTGTTTAGGTTCGGGGCCTTCGGGTCATGGGCCGGGTCTACTCGACCCGGTCCGTATAATCCAATAAAAATAATAATAATAAATAATAAAAACTTCAGAAAATCAATAGAAAATAAAAAATAAAAAAAAAATAGAAAATCATTAAAAAATCAAAACTGCAATCGTTTTCTTCTCGAGTCTTAGGTTTCGGCTTTCGGGCCTGATGGGCCGGGTTGACCCGACCCGGTCCGGAAAATTAAAAAAATAAATATAAATTCTGAATAATATAATAGTAATAACAATAATAATAAAAAATAAAAAATAAAAATAAAAAATAAAAATAAAACAAAATAAAACAAAATAAAAACAAAATAATAAATAATAAATAAAATTGGGAAGAAAGTAATAATAATAAATAATAAATAAATAGTAAATAAATATTAATAAAAATAATTGATAAATATATATAATAAAAATAAAATAAAATCCTAAATAAATAAAAATAAAAAAAAATAAAAAAAAAAAATAAAGAAATGTAAAAATAAATAAATAAATAAATAAAAATATATATATATATATATATATATATATATATATATATATAAAGAGAGTTTAAATAATTAGGAAAAATCATAGAAATTTTAGAAAATTTGGAAAATTTGTTAGAAAATCTGGAAAATGTTTGCAAAAATAGGCAATGCGGATAATCAAAAATAAAAATCCCAGAAAATAAAAAAATGTTCCAAAAAATTGGAAAATTCTCAGAAAGTCTTAAAAATTCAGAGAAATTCAGAAAATTGTAGAAATTAGGAGAAAGCCACATCCAAGTAGTTTGATTCATTTTAATATTCCCGACTCCCCGAGCGTTCCAAAATGACAATTTTGCCCATTTTGGTCAATCTGACCTAAATCATTCCAAATCATCCTTGAACCCATTTGAACATGTTTCTAGCCCTCTAGGGCTCCTCTTTGTTTGTGTTGACTGGTTTTGATGTGATTTCTCTCTGAATTGATTCCTTGATTGCGCATTTATTTCTATGATTGTGATTGATAGGATAGATGCTCCCATTTGCATGAACCCTTTGGACTTTCAGAGCCTACATTATCCGATCTCGCTTGCACGAACTCCTTAGAATTAGAAAATCACTCAACATAGGTACCGAAAGGGCATCGATAGTAATATCGGCGTACTAAGTCCTCGAATCCAAATCTCTGGTTTTCGCAGAATCGAACGATTTCTCCCAATCGCTCGATAGGGTTTCCAATCATACCCTCCAAGAAATGGTTTGGTGGCGACTCCGGTGGCATGCACACTGATCACATGTCACCTGACCACACTAAGGTCTACCCCGATTTAAATCTTTCCTAACGCGATTTGGTATGGCCTAGGAGGACCCGAGCGAAGCCCAGACTTCAAAAATGGGCCTAGCAATCTATTAACCCACCCCTCTTCTCGAGGGAGGGTCGCGACACCAGGTAAGAACAGATACCTACGTATGAATTTTGTATCTCTTGTACTGGTTATCCAATTTGCATCACAGTATCCTTCAAGTACCGCCGGATACTTTGTGCAATGCAAAACATAATTTTGAGCATCCGTCAAATAGCCCAATATACGTTTCATAATTTTCCAATGGTTTTCATTTGAACTAATTGTAAATCGACTTAGCTTGCTCACAACACAAGCTATGTCCAGCCTAGTACAGTTCATGAAATACATTAAACTGCCTAATATACTAGCATACTCATTTTCAGCCTTACTTTCACCAATATTCTTTGAAAGATGTAAATTAACATCTGTCAGGGTCTTCACTGGTACGATGTCTAAATTCTTGCACTTTTCAAGAATTTTCTCAATTAGTGAGACTGAAATAGAAATTTTCTCCAGATGTCTTATGGATTTTAATTCCTAAAATCATATCTGCGAACCCTATATCTTTCATATCAAATTTGCTTGTAAGTATGCATTTGGTCGCCTTGATAATCCCATTATCTCTGCTTATTATGAGCTATCGTCTACATACAAGTACAAAATGACAAAATCATTATGAGTGTTTTTAACATATACAACATTTATCACACTCATTAATTTTAAAACTATTCGACAATATTACTTGGTTGAATTTAGTATGCCATTATTTTGGTGCTTGTTTCAAGCCATAAAGTGACCGGATAAAGTCGACATACTTTCTTCTCTTATCCTAAAATAATGAACTCTTTAGGTTGTTCCAAATATATTTCTTCTTCTAGATTCTCATTTAAGAAAACCATCTTCACATCCATTTGATGGATTTCAAGTTTATACACCGATGCTATAGGCTATTAACATATTTATAGATGTAATTCTAGTAACAGGTAAATAAGTGTCAACATAATCGAAACTTTTTCGTTGCTTGTATCCTTTCACTATAAGTCTAGCCTTATATTTATCAATAGTACCATCCACTTTTGTTTTCCTTTTGAAAATTTACTTATTGTAGTGATTTATTATCAAGAGGAAGGTCAACCAATTCCCAGTATAATTTGATAAGATGGATTCAACTTTACTATTGATAACGTCCTTCCAAAACGGGGCTTCTAAGAACGTTACAACCTCTTTAAAGGTTCGAGACTCATTCTCTAATAAATATATTAGAAAATCAGTCCAAAAAAATTAAATTTTTTTGGTCCTTTATTACGTTTAGGTTCATCATCCATAGGACTGCTTCTAAGTGTAATATCCCGAGGTCTCCTATCATTGTTAATTGGCTCATATACCATGTTATACGAAAAGATATTCTTAAAGAACGAAATGTCTCCTGACTCAATGATCATATTGACATGTATATTTGGGATCTCAGACTTATGAACATGAAATGGATATGTATTACTATCGAGAGCATATCTAATAAGGACACAATCAATGATTTTCGATCCTATTTTGACCTTTTAGGTTTAGGAACCGCAGCCTTAGCTAAACATCCCACATTTTGAGGTATTTCAAATTAGGTATTCTGCCTTTTCACTTCTCATAAGGAATTGTTGTATCTTTTTTTGGGGTTTTTATTTAAGATAAAATTTGCTATCAAAATAGTTTCGCCCCATAAATTCTGCGGTAAATTCAAACTATTCAATAATGTATTCATTGTCTCCTTTAACGATTGATTTTTTCTTTTAGCCACTCAATTGGATTGTGGCGCATAAGGAGGAGTAATTTGGTGAACTATACCAAACTTAGAACAAGTTTTCTCAAAAGAAATTCATATTCACCTCGTCTATCACTCCTTATCATTTTAATTTTCTTATTTAACTGAGTTTTCACTTCAGACTTATAAGTTCTAAAAGCATTCACAGCCTCATCTCTACTGCTAAGCAAATAGATATAACAATACCTTGAGCAATCATCTATAAAAAGTGATAAAATATTTCTTACCACTCCTTGACGGTATCGCTTTCATATTACATATATCTGTGTGTATTAAATCTAAAGGTTCAATGATTCTATTATCTATAAAATGAAAAAGAGGCTTAGAAAACTTAGATTCAACACACACTTGGCATTTTTCACTTGGACAGTTAAATTTTGGTAATAACCCCATGTTCATTAATTTCTTTATTGACTTATAATTAACATGTCCTAGTCTAGCATGCCAAATATTAGGAGACTCAACCACATAAGTAGAATCAACTTTATTCATAACAACATTGGGTACAATAGTTATTACATTCAACTTGAACATACCATTGCTAAGATAACCTTTTCCAATATACATTTCACTCTTGGAGAGTACAAATTTATCAGATACAAACACTAGCTTAAAATCATTCTTGCTAAGGAGAGATCTAGATACTAAATTCTTGCATATGTCTAGTACATGCATCATATTATTTAGTGTCACTATTTTTTCAGATGTCATCTTTAGAGTAACCTTTTCAACACTTTTTACCTTAGAGGTTGATGAATTACCCATATAGAGTTTTTCATCACCTCTCATAGATGTGTAATATGAGAACTTCGATTTATTGGTGCAAATATGACGAGTTGCTCCAGTATCAATCCACCATTCTTTGGTGCTTTCCACTATATTGCACTCGGATATTATAGCAGTAAGATCGATATCATCGTTACCATTGAAAATCTTTTCCACCACGTTAGCTTGAGTTTTCTTGCTTTTCTTGACTATACAGTTTTTGGCACGATATCCAGACTTTCCACAGTTGTAGCATTTATTAATGAACTTTTTAAAGCATTGGGTGGATCCCTCTCTAAACATTTTCCTCTTCTTGTTGGGTCTCGTTAATTCTTCAACAACGTTGACCCTTGAGACCTCTAGTCCGCTATCAATTTTCTTCTCAAAAATTCTATTATCTTCCTTTATCCTCAATCAAATAATTAGGTCTTCAAGTGATAATTCTTTTCTCTTGTGTTTGAGATAATTTTTGAAGTCTTTTCTAATACGATGGTAATTTTTCAATGAAAACAGATCTTGAAATGACTTACTAATCATCATACCTTCAGTATCAATGTCACGTATGATCACTTGAAGTTCTTGAACTTAAGGCGGTTATGAAATCTACCATCTTCAAGTTTAGAAATTTATTGACAATAAATTTCTTCAACCCGGCATTTTTCATTTTGTATTTCTTATCTAGATTTTCCCATAATTCCTTAGCCATTTTCAACGAGCTATAAACATTATACACGATATTGTCCAGACCATTGAGGATATACTTATGACATAGGAAGTCGGAATGTTTCCATGCATCTACTGCAGCAAATTTTTCCTTCTCTACCTCTCCTTCATCCAACTTAGGAGCGTCCTCTGTGAGGAATCTTGCTAGATTCAGAGTTGTGAGATAAAATAACATCTTTTGTTGTCATCTCTTGAAATCGGTCCCACTGAATTTTTCTACCTTCTCTCCATGAGTAGGACTAGATGCAATAGGTGTCATCGATGATGTAGCCATTTCTGTTACATGGACAGAATAAAATTTATGTTAAAATTATCGTTGCCTAAGAGATCGTATGTACAAAAGTAAGTTAGACGACAAATCTAAATTGAAGTGCAGATTGAGTAAACCAAATAATCCGACCCAACTAATTGACCTTGTGTTCTTAAGACAAATTTATTTCCTCACCAGTACCTAAGGTTCTATGGACAATTGCCTCCCAAGAGAAACGGATCATTTTTTTCTTTGAAGTGGTACTTTAAAAAAAATCCTTCGAACGCAAATTTCGGGAATAATTGGCACAGATGACAATGACGATGAATGATGAAGATATTTGAAGAGTAGAATGTTCGCACATAATAAATGGTGAGAGCAATATAAACAGTTCGAAAAAATAAAAATAACGAAGAGTCACTATTTTGTTCGGTTGGTTATTAGACAAGGAATAGTCACTAACCGAATCGAAACCTTTGTTTGGTGTAGATGGACCTGAACTGATAACTTGCGAGATATTACGAAGAGACAACCGTTCGAAAATAAAAAAAAAAAAAATCTTTTAAAGGGACATGTCTGTTCAGAAAAAATAAAATCGATGGAAACTAATGAGCTTTAACCTAGACTCAGGCCCGGCCTGATCCGAGTCTGGTGGTGGGCAGTGACAGTGACGCGCGTGTGGACCGATCGAGTTTTTGTGTAGATTCTTTCCCTTTCACAAAAGTGAGATACTCTTTAAGGCCCAAACCCATTAGAGAAGACTTCTCAATTTAAACCATTGTCATCATCACTTCTATTCAATGTAGGACCATCTCTAACACTTCTCATCATATTCTAGAGTTTTTGAATACCAAAATCCCAATAGTTGTTACATATGCAGCAAACGATTTATGCGATAATACTGCCGGCAAGTTCTTTCTTTTTCTTTATTCTTTTAAGATGATGAGAATTATCCAAGTTAAATCTCAGACATTCTGTCAAATGTAAAGAACTGAGCAAAGTAAATCTGGAAGGAGATCAGTTGTCTAAGATTCTCATATATGAAAGAAAAGAACCTGTCCTATGAAGCTGTACTATTTGAAATGCCGTCAGCTAACGACCAAATGTATTAGTCTTCCTTTTTCTAACTTAGCGGCAGGGTGGATGGGTGAAGCAGGAAAAGCTTTCAACAGCAAAACTTATACACATCATGGATCCATTTCCCGTTACCTACCAAAGGGAAAAGGAAGATTTTGTAACTAAGTCCACTTTCTCCATTCTAAGTGGCAATCAAACATTTCATTTGCACAATCAAATCATTGCGGGACTTAATGCAAAACTTTTGCGAAAAGAGATACTGGCAACTGTAAAAAATCTTAATCAAACTATAATAATTCAACTCTATGATCTCCAATTTTAGCATAACAGAGGGGTGACTTTGATCAGCTAGTGAGGTATTATAGGCAATCTTCGGATTGTTGAGTCGGTTAGTCACTAAAATTAATTTGCAATAGAATAATCACTATTACATAATACCGAATGAAAAATCGAAATCGATTTAATAGTAATGCTTGGTGAAGTACGGTTCAATTATGGAAAAATCTTAATCAATCTATAATTGATTCAATTCTGTGATCTCCATCTTAGCATAACATAGGCTAGCTTTGATCAGCTGGTGAAGTATTAAAGACAATCTCTGGATTGTGAGTCAGTGAAGTTATAAAATTAATTTGAACAGAATAATCACTTTAACACAATACAAAAAAAAAATCAAAATCGATTTAATAGTAATGCTGTGGTGAAATACAGTTCAATTGTGGTAAAATCTAATCAATCTATAATTGATTCATTTCTTTGATCTCCAATCTTAGCATAACAGAGACTTGCTTTGATCAACTAGTGAAGTTATTAATACAATCTTTGGATTATTGAATCAGTGAAGTCAATAAAAGAATTCGAACAGAATAACCACTATTAACATAATATTAAACACACAATCAAAATCAATTTAATAGTAATGCTGTGGTGAAGTATAGTTCAATTGTGATAAAATCTTAATCAATTTATAATTGATTCAACTTTGTGATCTCCAATCTTAGTATAACAGAGGCTGGCTTTGATCAGCTAGTGAAGTATTAAAGATGATTTTCGGATTGTTGAATTGGTAAGTCACTAAAATGAATTTGAATAGAATTATCACTATTATATAATATCAAACAGAACCAGAATTGATTTAATAGTAATGTTGTAGTGAAGCACAATTCAATTGTGGAAAAATCTTAATCAATCTATAGTTGATTCAACTCTGTGATCTCCAATCTTAGTATAACAGAGGTTGGCTTTAATCAGCTAGTGAAGTATTAAACATAATTTTCGGATTATTGAATCGGGTGACGTCATTAAAATGAATTTGAACAGAATAATCACAAATATCAAACAGAAATCAAAATCGATTTAATAGTAATGCTGTGGTGAAGTACAGTTCAATTATGACAAAAATCTTAATCAATCTATAATTGATTCAACTTTGTGATCTTCAATTTTAGCATGACAGAGGTTGATTTTGATTAGCTTATGAAGTATTAAAGACAATCTTCGGATTGTTGAATCGGTGAAATCATTAAAATGAATTTGAAGCGAATAATCACTATTAACTCAATACCAAACATAAATCAAAATCGATTTAATGGTAATGTGTGGTAAAGTAAAATTCAATTGTGGTAAAATCTTAATCAATTTATAATTGATTCAACTCTGTGATATCCAATTTTAGCATAACAGAGTTGACTTTGATCAGCTAGTGAAGTATTAAAGATAATTTTCGAATTGTTGAATCAGTAAAGTCATTAATGAAGTAATCACTATTAACACAATACTAAACAAAAATCAGAATCAATTTAATAGTAATGCTATGGTGAAGTACAGTTCAATTATGGATAAATCTTAATCAATCTATATTCATTCAACTATGTGATCTTCAATCTTAGCATAACATAGGCTGGCTTTGATCAGCTAGTGAAGTATTAAGGGCAATTTTCGGATTGTTGAATCAATGAAGTCATTAAAATAAATTTGAACAAATAATCACCATTAACACAATACCAAACAGATATCAAAATCGATTTCATAGTAATGCTGTGGTGAAAAACAGTTCAATTGTGCAAAATCTTAATCAATCTATAATTTATTCAACTCTGTGATCTCTAATCTTAGCATTATAGATGCCGGCTTTGATCAGTTAATGAAGTATTAAAGATAATATTCGGATGTTGAGATGGTGAAGTCACTAAAATTAATTGGAGCAGAATAATCACTATTAACACAATACCAAACAAAAATCAAAATTGATTTAATAGTAATGCCGTGGTGAAGTACAGTTCAATTGTAACATAATCTTAATCAATTTATAATGAATTTAGTTATGTGATCTTCAATCTTAGCATAACAGAGGTTGACTTTGATCCTGCTAATGAAGTATTAAAGATAATCTCTGAATTGTGAGTCGGTAAAGTCACTAAAATTAATTTGAACAAAATAATCACTATTAACACAACACCGAACAAAAATCAAAATCGATTTAATAGTAATGCTGTGGTGAAGTATAGTTAATATTGAAAAAATCTTAATCAAAATATAATTGATTCAATCCGTGATCTCCCATCTTAGCAAACAGAGGCTGGTTTTGCTTAGTTAGTGAAGTATTAAATACAATCTCCGGATTGTTGAAACGGTGAAGTCACTAAAATGAAATTTGAACAGTAAATGACTATTAACACAATATCAACACAAATCGAATCGATTTAATAGTAATGCTGTGGTGAAGTACCTTCGATTGTGGCAAAATCTTAGCACAACAGAGGCTAGTTTGATTAGCTCGGGAAGTATTTAAGATAATATCTGGATTGTTGAATCGGTGAAGTTATTAAAATGAATTTGAACAGAATACTCACTATTAACTCAATACAAAACATAAATCAAAATCGATTTAATAGTAATGTTGTGATAAAGTAAAGTTCAATTGTGGCAAATCTTAATCAATCAATAATTGATTCAACTTTGTGATCTCCAATCTTTGCATAACAGAGGTTGGCTTGATCAGCTAGTAAAGTATTAAAGATAATCTCCATATTGTTGAATCGGTAAAGTCATTAAATGAAGTAATCACTATTAACACAATACTAAACAAAAATCAAAATCGATTTAATAGTAATGCTATGGTTGTTGACCTCTAAATTTTGACTAACCTTTTTAATCATTTTTCATAAATAGATAGAAATAAATTTTAATTCTTGCAAAAAATAATTAAATCATTTTTCATATTTATTCATGCATCGCATTCTATTTGTGGCGGAGGATATGAGTTTGAATTGACGGGCGATTGGACTAAGTATGGGGGAAAACGCGTCGAAAATTTATGAAGGCTTGGATTTAAAGAAATATTTTCTCAGGGACTGAATGAAAAATACTTAAGACTTCAAGGACTAAAATATAAATATTTAAAACTTGAGAGATTACTTTGTAAATAACTAAAAAGGTGAGTTAGTGGAAAATTAGAAAAGTTGGTAGAGAAGATAAAAATAAAAAAAAGAGTTGTGGAGAAGAGAAGATAAAGATAGGAAAGAGTTAGTGGAAAAAAAGAATGGAAATAAATATAAAAAATAGTTAGTGGAAAAAGAAGAGTGGAAAATAAAGATAAAAAATAGTTGGTGGAAAAATCAAGAATGAAATAATAAAGAAAAGAAGAGTTAGTGAAAACAAAAAGAATGGAAAATAAAGATAAAAAGAGTCAGTGAAAAAAAAAAGTGGAAAATAAAGATAAAAAAATTAGTGGAAAAAAAAAGGGGAAGATAAGATAAAAAAGAGTTAGTAGAAAAAAAGAGTGGAAGATAAAGATAAAGAAGAGTTAGTGGAAAAATAAGAATGAAATAAAGATAAAAAATTAGGTAGTGGAAAAATAAGAATGGCAGATAAAATAAAAAAGAATAGATAGAAAAAAAATAATGAGCAAATATGGGATATATAAAAATAAGAACAAGAAGAATAGAGGAGAAATGTTATAAAAGAGGAAGAAGGAAAGGATTGAGGGAGAATTCACTTTGGAGAAGAATTTTTACAAGACATATTAGAGAGAAGAGAGAGTTTTATTTGAGAGGTGGATAGAGAGTTCGAAACTCGGTGTTGCCATCAATTCTATCTGTACATCGACCAACGCAGGTTACGAGTCCGATCCCCATCGTTCAAAACCACAAGTCCATCCCTGTTGAGTTTCGCCACCATTTGCAACCTTAATCCACAAAGTAAGAAGAGTTCGAATTCGGCAATTAAATCCACCAAATTAGGTAACGACCCTAATCATTTAGTGAAATTGACATGCTAAATTATGGGACCAAACTCTTCGATGTGGATTATTTGTCAAATTAGAAACTCGATCGATGACCCGCCACATGGTCCAATCCATTGTTTCATTTTCCAACAAGATTATTGGAAAAAAGCTCCTAGGTTTCAGCAACAGTGAAGTAAACGGAGAGATAAGGTTAAGTACCAGAGAGAAAGCAGGAACTCCGTGTCCATTAAAACACTTTCCGGGGAATACGTGACCTCAATAAAGCTTCCATATACTGCGGATCCTGATTTCTTTGATTTTGGCGAACAAGGCCTCCCCACTGTAGAGTATGGGTACTATGACTTGGTGGGATCTAGTCTCTTGAACCATCTCACAGAGCTCAAGCAGACAATAATCCGAGGAAACATAGTGAAGATAGATGATGGGGATTAGTACCTTGCATCTCATATGCACATTATCCACGTCTGGAGCATGTGGTTGTCCCAGAGCATGGGAGCCGAGCATACATACGGCAGTGAAGAGGCGATATGCAATGTCTATCTCAGGTGGTCGGTTCTCTGCAACTGATGAGCACTTTGTACTTCCCCTCTTTGAGTCCAGAAGATGCGTAAGAATAGCAACCCAGTAGAACCACATATCAGTAGAACATTACAGTGGCAAGCATCACGTACGCCACGCTAGACAAGTAAGTCATCAGCTCCATCAGCAGTAGACCGATTCCAACGCCAAACATCTTTGCTTTCTCTCTCGGAAAAATGGGAAGGAGGGTTCGGTTAGGGTTTTGGGTAGGATCCTTTTCCGTTGCAAAATGGATATGAAATTCCCCTTCTATGATTTCGAACTAAAACGGGTCACTCATTCACTCATTTATTTATTTATTATGAGAGTGAGTGGGCGGTTTGGATGTCTGTGTGAAGGGGCAATGACATATGAAATAAAGAAACATTTAGTTCCAGAAATTTACACGTATGAAGAACAAAATATGAATGTAAAAGCACACAACACTACATCAATCAATGTATCCACAATCCAATTCCTACACAGTGTACACTGTACAATATAGGATTAAGCAGCATATCACCAATGAAGAAGACATCTCTTAATATACTTTGAAGGCATTTAAAGTAAACTGACACAAGCTGAGAAGCCTCTTACGAAGCTAGCAAAACGATCTCTATAAGCGAGTCATGCCATATAATTCACCAAAATTTGACATAGTAGTTATAAAATAGCGGTTCACAAAACAAACCTGGGATATAATGTCTAACCACTAGCTATAGCTGCAAAGTATGCCAACAAATATTTAACAGAATTCGGGACAACTTGTTGCAATGCCTCGCTGGTGACATCTAAATTGCTGCTATTACAAATAGACAAAATTGTTCTTTCTATTGTCCTCAGTCCATACTCGGATGGTGCACTGTCATAGATAATGCATGTATCCAACCATTGAAAAGTAAAAGTCACTGCTAATATTTCTTATAAAAAAATCATTAATAGGTAAAAAAACCTAGCTTTAAACTTCACATATTAAGTTTAGTCGATCCTAACCCCCTTCCCCCACAACCCCGCCCCCCCCCCCCCCCCAAAAAAAAAAGCAACAAGCATGAGCAAACACCATAAGAATCGGTATTGACATTTTCCACTTTTCTCCCAAGTGGCGAACGCACCATACAATTCCTCCAAATAAAAGTGGAGATTATGGCAGGCATAACATATTGAGTATTTCCATAAAGTACAACTAAAGTAAAAAAGCACTGTATTGTGCCAGCGGAAATAGTATGCTGTTTGTATTCTTGTATTAAAACCTATGCCTTGTTGTATCAGTCAAGAGTAGCTTTCTTTTCAAAGGAGATTTCCAGACTGGTTAATTTCAAGCATTATGATGTGTTGCAGGACGAAATGATCCAACTATTGGTGTTTCTTATAGATAGGAAAAACAAACTGATCGCTTGTGCTGCTTCAATATTACAAAGTAGATATCTCTGTTTTAATATATTGTATTGACTATAAGTTTTCAAATTTTTTCTTGCGGAAAACTATCCTTTTAGCACCGTTGTGCGCTGGGTTGCTAGATAAATGGGTCCAACTTCTGGCTTTGAGATAATAATGATGTTTTGTGAAGTGCTTGCTAGAACTTCCTCCGAATCTATCTCAAGAGATTGGGAAGGTAGTGAGGACTATGTTTGAGCTGAGCTTCCGAAGATTAGCTAACATAATTATGGAATTAATTCATTTTGGTTATTGAAGAAAGTTGTTCCGGTAGAGATGAAGAAGAGAAAGATAAGGGAAAGGCCCTACTATTAAGAGAAGTAAGAAGAGTTATCCTAACTATATAACAGCCCTCAAGGCCGCCAGAAAGCTGAAAACTGAGGCCCCTGTATTGTAGCCTTATTTAGACAACCGTTCAGTTAATGGGGAGCATGTTCCCCCCTTACGCCGTGGTTTCCAAAGTGATCCGCCCAGGTGAAGAATTTGACTTCAAGCTGATTGTTCCGGTAGAAATGTATTTCAGTGACGAACCTATTGGGTCTACTGAAGAGTATTGAAGTTAATGGTAGAGGACCCAGTATGTTCATTGAAGAATTCATTTTCTTACTCCTATGTCTTGAAATTATTCAATGAACATAACTGGGTTGCTCTACAGTTAACTTTCAAATTACTCTTCAGTAGACCCATAAGGTCTTCACTTGAAATACATTTCTTACGAAAAAATCAAGCCATTAGAAGTCAAATTTCACCTGGGCGGATTCATTGGGAAACCAAACGGCGTAAGAGACATGCTGCGCATTAACTAGAACGGTTTCTAAATAAGCTACAAATAAAGGGCTCAGTTCAGCTTTCTGCGCTTGAGGGCTGTTATATAGTTAGGATAACTCTCCCTCTCTTACTTCTCGTAATAGTAGGGCCTTCCCTGATCCTTTCTTTCTTCATCACTACCGGAACAACTTCTCATAACCAAAATGAAATTAATCCATAATTATGTTAGCGAATTCTCGAGAGCTCAGTTCAACATAGTCACTACCTTCCAAATCATTCTTTGAGATAGATTCGGAGGAGAATTCTAGAAAGCATTCACACAAAAACATCATTAATTATCTCAAAAGCAGAAGTATGACATTATCTAGAAAACACAGCGCACAAGGTGCATAAAAAGGATAGTTTTCCGCAAGAAAAAATTGAAACTTAGTCATATACAATATATTAAACAGAGATATCTACTCTGTAATATTAAGCAGCAACAAGCGATCCGTTACACTAATAAGAACCCAATAGTCGGATCATTTCGATTTTCCCCCCTGCAACAAACATGTCCATAATGCTTGAACATATTAACCCAGCTGGTAAAACATTGGAAAGAACAAGCTACTCTGAAT
>JAGVVM010013020.1:0-14445 GCA_019149425.1 Psidium friedrichsthalianum
AATTCAGAGACTTAAAAAGCAGACAGAGCAGATGATGACTTGCAAAAGGACAAATATGGAAATCTCAGATATTGGACAAACCGGGGATAGGTCGCTTCGTATTGGAAATCTGATTACAATCGCACCATTGACACAGGTAGAGCTCACATCCAGATAAAAAAAAAAAATTTACAAGTAATGTTAGAATATTAACTTGATAGTGACGGGTTGCATGAGCTCCACCAAAAGAGAGGAAAGGAAGAACATGATCACCTTGATTACTGAAAAAGGAAGTGATCTGCAGCCTTGTAATTCCAATATACTGAACTGTGATATCTGTCCTTACACGGTGTTCCCGGCTAATATGTATCTAGTCGACGCCTTAGTCATATGACTCCAGACATAAATTTTTTGCTGATATGTATTTCATGGATGGAACTTGGAAGAATCTTTTACAACCATTCCATCACATTGAAACTCAACTAAGCATGTACCGATTGAACAAAACTAGTTTGCATGCGTCCGCATTCCTCAATAATCAACTTTCTTTGTGAAATTACAGACTGACTTCTTTATGTCTCTTTATTGTTGATTTAGGCTCCTTTCCGCTTGTATTTAAAACCAGTGATACTTTTGTGATGCTGCTGAAAACTTCATGATATCTTTAGAAAATCCGTGAACATTGTTTGTTGACTAGGGTGCATGTGTTGTAGGTGTTCCTTAGTGTCCCACTTTTCCGAGATAGAAAGGATACTCCAAGGTAAGTAGAGAAGCTTTGAGCTTTATGTGTTTTGTTGAACTGATTATCTTTATTGTGGAATGGCTTTCTGCTAATCAAGTTAGTGCAGTGAAAACCACTGTTATTATGTTGTGGGAAATGGAGTACGCTCATGCATCTCAAAATAATTTCGAAGAGTCAGACACTGCATCAGAATACACTAATATATCAGCCAAAGTTGTGGAGAATATGTTTGAAGCTTCGGTGTAGCATGCTTTGTATTGCTAATGCATACTTGGGGACGTCGAGCAGCAACTCTAAGGTCAACATGAATTCAGATTTGGGATCACTAGCAGAAAGTGAGGTTGGAGAGTTTCAAATTTATCTTTCAATTAATTAGGCATAGATGTTTATCTATACGACGAGCTGAGAAGCTAAAGCGCAGTAGAGCAGTGGAATGAAATTCATAAATATCTTTTTCCTAGAGCTTGAGAGTTCACCTAAAGTCTGGAGACATAAAAAATTTACATAGAGTGCTATTAATGCTTTAGATACTTCGCCGATCCGAAGTGCAGCTAATACTTGAATAGGATTTCCCAAATTGTGTCAAGATAGGTAGATTTTTCAATTATTTTCTGTTTTGATTTTCAAATTTGTTCCTTGTAGATATGGCAAGAGCATATAGTAATTTTTATTTTGACACTTTTCAGTTAAATAGTGTTAGATTTCTGTGTCTTTTACCAAAAAAAAAAAAAATAGTGTTATATTTTTATGTAACCGGTGCGACCGTTGTGTTTATTGTTTTTATTTAAGAAAATTGAATTGGATATGAAATGGTGGGGATGTATATATATATTTGATTAATGAGAGACTAGCAGCAAAATTAGAGAAACACTCTCATCTCACCATTTCTATCCAGAATTCAATTTTCTTAAATAAAAACAATAAACACAAGGTCCGGCACGGTACATAAATAATAACACTATTTTTTTTTTTTTGCTGCTAAGGACACAGAGATCTAACACTATTTAACTTTAAAAGTGTCAAAATAAATTATTTACTTATGCTCTGCCATATCTACAAGGACAATATTGAAAATCAACACAGAAATAAGATTGAAAAAATCACCTATCTTTAACACATTTGGGAAATCCTAATTCAAGTATTAGCTGCTTCGACGGCCAAGTATCAAAGCAAATAGCACTTCAGTACATTTTATGTCTCCAGGGGAACTCTCCAGGCTCTAGGAAAAGATATTTATGAATTTCATCACTGCCTCTAACTGCGCGCTTGTCGCTTCTCAGCTCGTAATCAGTATAAACATCTATGCCTAAATTAATTGAAAGATAAATTTGAAACTCTCCAACCTCACTTTCTGCTAGTGATCCAAATCTGACAATTTATTGACCTTAGAGTTCTGCTTCGACGTCCCAAGCTATGCATTAGCCATACAAGCAGCTACACCGTAAGCTTCAAACTATTCTCCACAAATTTGGTGATTATATTAGTTTTCTGATGCAGTGTCCTGACTCTTCGAAATTAGTTTTGAGATGCATGATCGTCTCCATTCCCACAACATATTACAGTATGGTTGTTATGCACTAACTTGATTTACAGAAAAACCATTCCACAAAAGATAATTGAGCAAACAATAAAGCTCAAAGCTTCTCTTCCGGTATCTTTTCTATCTCGGAGTGGACTAAGGCATGAACCTGAACAACAAGTCACGGATTTTCTAAGATATCACGAAGCCTAGCAGCATCAACAAATTATTCACATTAATCAAGCGAAAGACCAATCAACCAAATAAGAGACATAAGAATCAGTCTGTAATTTCAAAAGAAAGTTATTATTTGAGGAATGCAGTGTCGCAGCAAACTATTTTTGTTCAATCGGATGCTTAGTTGAGTTTCAATGTGATGGAATGGTGTAAAAGATTTTTCAAGTTCCATCACAATACATATCAGCAAAAAATTTATGTCTGGAGTCAATGACTAAGCGAGTAGAATACATCTTCGCACGGGAACACCGTGAAGGACAACATCTCACAGTTCAGTATATATTGGATACAAGGCTGCAGATCACTTTCCTTTTTCAGAATCCAACAGGTGATCATGTTCTTCTGCTTTCCTCTCTTTTGGTGGAGCTCATGCAACCCGTCACTATCAATTAAACTCACACATATAGTAATTAGGAGGAGGCTCTACCTGTGTCAGTGTGCGAAATCAGATTCCAAAGAAGCGACCTTCCCCTGTTTGTCCAATATCTGAGACCATATTTGTCACTTTTGCAGTCATCATCTGCTCTGTTTCTTCTTTAAGTCTCTGAATTTCGGATTTTGCTGGACAATCAACGTTTACATAATAAAAAAAAAAATAAAGTTAAGTACTTCAAGAAGAAGGATTGTTTCCTTTTAACAATTCTATACAGCAGCATACACAACAAAATTACCGGAAGCAATCATGATTCAATACAAGATCAAAAGAATTTAGCTGACTAATGAAACTTGCACGAATTGATTGGTAAATACTTTCAGGAGATATAGAAGAAGATTAAAGCTTAAATTCGAAACTGTAATGATCACACACAAAGTCAAGATGAATCAAGCAGCTCTCAAATCAACTACAACAAGCAGATGAAGTATTCTCACAAAGGTACCTCACACCTAGAACAAGGTCCACATATCCATCAAATGACAGGGACAAGGAGAACACCGATTTAGGGTCAGAAGATGCTCTTTGAAACAACCAGAAATATCGACAATTCGCATCAAACTTGGGGTCCGCTCATGTACGAATAGAGCAAGTAAGCATGCGCCTCTTTGATTAACATTATGCGGCTACAACTCTGCTACTAAAGCTCATCATGATTCAACTTAACATCATCTTCATCCTAATATGTAAATTTGAAAGATAATCAACACGAATGTGATATAGTGTAATTAGTACTAGCCCAGAAACAACCCGATATTGAGAGTTAAAATAATGTAAGCTTAATTATAAATGAAGCATTCACTCATGAAAAGCTTTGCATGAATATTTAGGCTTGAATTTAGATATCCAATGCTGATATAGCGAATGAGTTTAGAGAAGCCATTACATACTATACTGAGCTCTTGCAGAAACTTATCGTGGTTTTTAGTATGTGATCTACAGGTAGATAGCAAAAGCTTATAAAGTAAGCACCATTAAAAACAATTGTCGTAGTCATGTGTGCCTGCACGTGCTCATGTGTGTAAGAGAAGAAGTAGCGAATAAGAGAGAGAACCGAACCAGAAGGGAGGTCGCATTCCAGAGACTGAATGGTAGTAATCTCATCTGCTCTCGACCGAGATCTTGGCCGCCTGATCCTCCACATCTTTCAACTCACAATTGCAATTCAGCAACATTTTTTATACATACGGTGTACATTTTTACTTCAAAGAGAATGACAAGGGAGAGATGTCCCGTTCATTTGACATCGCAGAGTCTTCCTGTACCGCAAGATTCCTCCATCTTCAAACTCACATACATTCAGATCCACGCGCGACGCACATATGACGCTATGTACAAAGCGGAAAGTCATCAAACAAAGGCGCTTTTCCTTAAAAGTTACTGTGCAAGAAACACTGCTTTTTAAACTCAAATCTAGTGAAAACTCGAGCTTAAATTTCCCATTATGAGCGAGCATCTCCAGCTCCTTCGTCAACAGAGCCCTGAGCTGAGACAGACCGAGTAAGAACAGGACATATTGGAACACACGCGAGAACGGTCGTTCAGCTATAACCACTAGATGACCGAACGAAGCATGCTCAAGTCTCTCCAAAGAGGCAGAACTGCGTGCAGAGAGCGATGGTGTTGTTAGCTCGTGATCGCGGCGATTTCCTAGACAATGAAGAACAGGGACGCACCTGAATGAGAGATATGACGAAGCAGACGGTGATCGAGAAGAGAGAGAGAGAGAGAGAGAGAGAGGTAGTGGGGAGTGAAACTCAAGTAGACGAGGGAGGTTCTGGATGTCGGGCAATATTGATCGATGCCGATGTACCGGATAGGAGGGTACGAACTTCATTGATGCACTCAGATACTCACTTCAAATAGAGAAAGAGACGATAATATCAGTGATCCTAATTTTTCCTTAAGGATCTCGTATCCACGATAAAGCATTTTAATTTGAGTCATGAAATTAAAAACCGCTCATTTTGAGCAAGCCTCTCACCTCACCACCTCATTAATGTAGTCCTGGGAGAGTAAAGCTATTTAATTCGATAGGATCCTGTCCCGAAACATAGAGAATAGACTAGAATGCGAGTTCTGCAAAATTCTGACGGTAGGTCGTCCATAACTCGTAGTTTCCTTGTATAAGGCGTCCTTTCTTTGGCATATGAGGAAAGCTCCGAGCGAGCCCTGCATTCAAGAAATAAAGTTGGTAAATAAAAATTGTTGAACACCGAATAAATCCTTAGTGGACTTAGCAAATTGAAAAAAAAAATATTATTTTTAGATAAGTCCTTAATATATGTGTTAATGCTCTTGTAGATAGGAGTTATAAGGGGGAGGAATTATTTGTGCTAGCCCCTTTGTGGAGTTTGAGAATGTACGATTTATTTCCCGTTGGAAGCAATGTTTGTATTTGATCTATTGTGCATGCATTTAGTTTAAGCACTGCACTATTGCACACACACCAAATACGAGAATACATCGACAACGACGCATGGACAACGACGGTTGATACATGCGATATTCCAGAACTGTCGCCGACCTAGAAACCTTAATATCCAAATTTTGCGCTAGCGGAAGCGATACCTTATCCCTGACAACAAATGAGCAAGGACTAGCCAACCATGACACCTCATATATTACATAATCTTGGCTCCATGTACACTTGAATATCAGCGTTACAAATATTAATATAATAACAACCCAGGGCGACCACATCCATCAACAATCACCGTTCACCATTAATCGTTCTTGCCCAACTGGGTACTCCACCACCTGGATATCAAATCTTGTGGTATCCCTGCACATGTTTATATTCTAGTACGGCGAATGGTCGACAACCACGACGCCCAGGAAACTCGTCGTAACCAAACGACCTCAGAGTTCCTTAGGCAACGGAAACGAGCTCCTTCAATCCCTACACAGAATAAGGGTAGAAGAGAGATAGACCAATCAATTCACCAAATCACACTTTATATATTACATGCCCTTTTCATACAACTTCCAGAATAACGTCATATACACAGTTCAAGGTTTTTGTCATCTCATTGCAACCCCTTGCTCGACCTTTACAACAAAGGACTTAGGTCGGCAAGTTTCTCAACTCCAATAGTGAGCAAACCACAAATTTCTACCAATGGGGCTTCTGCCTCCACCCTACTCATCATCCCCGTCCCACCATCTGGTCCAGGGAAAGACTAGTCTCTCAATCATTTTCCCTTCGGGATCCTCTGTCTTACCCGAATTACATTCCCTGCTCGGGACGGGGTCTGAAAAATAAGGGTAATCACCCGTGGAGAACACATCTCAGTAAGCTAACCTCTAATCCTTCTCAGAATACCAAATACCCTCAGACCCAACTCTCTGGTCTCAACTCAAGTATTCAAAACCGCAGGGCCAGAAAATATCAAATCAGGTCCAATTCGGGACTACAATCTCAAGATTTGAAATAGCAACCAATCATGGCTCAACATAAATAATCAGGCATTTAAATCAAACACATCCAATCCATCATCAATATTATTTTGAACACGAATACGGGTCCCAAATATTTGAAATAGTAATATAAATATTGCTCGAGCTCGGTTTTGCATAAAATGCTCCAAATATATTTTTCAGTATTCGAACCCGCACGGACCCACAAAACTTGTCATTTTCAAATCAAAATTTAATTGGGCAGCACGTGAACAGTATTCGTGGGTCGTGAACAGTATTTCAGAACATTATTTGGCCCGTTTTCGCTTTAAATTTCCCAAAAATCCATTTTTTCGGTACCCGAACCTCACGAAACCCACATCAACCACCACCAACAGCATGTATTCAGCCAAGACAGAAACATACAAGCCCACCAAATAATATACCGCAGCCACGCCACAGAATCAATTTGCTCAAATACGCCAATTCCGGCAATTTTTCCTAAACCGATTTACCTCGAATCGGACCTAGAGCTAGTTCATGCATGTATAATATTCTAATCGAGAAATAGAGGTATACGACTAACTTATCTAATCGAGGCTGAAACAAAGCTGAGAAAGCGTGAAAACGGCGGCGCATGGCGGCGACCTCGCAAAAGGGACGACGGATTCCGGTGGATTTCGTCCAAACCAGGGCTGATCAAGGGCTGAACAAGATGGTTCACGAGCTGAAAATCAATATTTTCACATGAAAATAGCTCTAGGGGTCGCTGGGGTCAACATATTCAATATGAGCCATAGATCAATCGGGTAGCAAAAACTGGTTCGTCGACCGAACGGTGAAGAAGATTTGGAAGGTCAAAAGACCTCTGATCGAGGTGATTCAAGTTGAAATAGAACCACAAGACCTTGAACTACACATACCCAAAAATCACGATGATCCAACGGTCGGATTTCCGTCGGCGGCCGATTGAAGTTGAGGCCAGAAAACTGGGATTCAGCCTGTACAGGGTCCGGTTTTGGCTCTTTTTGAGGGGGTTCAGGGCTCATCTTGAGCTGATTTTTGGTGGAGAACTTCTAGAGAGATAGGTGAAGATGAGGTTTAAAAGGGCGTCTCAAACTGACGACTTTTGGGCAGCAACGAGCGGCACAACGAGTGGCGGTTTTCCCGGCGGCCAAAACCAAGAGAGAAAACCAAGAGGGAGGCCACGAAATTTCTGGGCATAGAGAGAGTGATCTGCTAATAATTGAAGAGAGAAAGAGAGAGAAAAATATCTTCAATTATTGGGTGGGCACTATTCGTCGGTTGACCGGCACTATTCATCAGTTGACCGGTCAAAAGGTTTGACCGACGGCGACCGATGGTCGATTGATGCGATTGACAATGATTGATGAGACATTTCTTGAAATTCGTGCCATTTTGGGACTGATCGGGCACAATCGGGACTGATCGAGGCTCAACCGCGATCGAAAATAACTCGGAATGCCACCAAACAAATTTTCTAGCCTCGCTAAAATTACTAATACTCTATAGCCATAGATTTTAGCACAAGACGGGAGCGGGATGGCAATTTCCAATTTTGCCCTTCCTTTAGACACTTTGAAGCCAAACTGCCAATTTCACGCCTTTCAAGGCGATGTCCAATTTCAATTGCGATATTCGTGAAAACTTGATTATCCAAGCTCGAATCTAATTTGTGGCCACATTCATATGATAACGACTCTAGTAAATACTCAGACTAACGGCGGCTTTTAGGAGCTACGCGTATCGACCTGAAATTAGGTCCACGTACTTAAATTCCTAGCTAATCATTCCCCTTTGGTTAGTCATCTCGAATGATCAGTTCCGAGTGAGATTTAACTACAGTGCATCAATGAAATATATCCATTCTATTACAAATTTTCGAGAGTGGGTCGAATTTCAGGATGTCACACCTCAGGTCCCAGCTGAATGTAATTCATCTATGTCATGTCTACAAATGGAATAGAGAAACTTAATAAATATCACACAATTGTGATGTCATAACATTACAAAAAATCATATATCTAATTTACATAATTTACACAACTAAATTGAGTATGGAAATCAGATGTATTATATTTAATGTTCACACACTATCTAAATTTATATCTCTCGAGCTGATCTATATGCATAAGTTTGCCTGTTATGCCTGATTTTCCACAATTGATGCAATGGTTACGCTAAATGCTACTGTTTGGCGTACTCCAGTCCATCTCATTACGTATCCGTGATGCATGAAGACTTCCTTTGTTCCTAATACAGTTCGGGTATGGCACCAATGACAGCTCATCAGGTTCAGGCTAGTAAACAGGATACCCCAATAGATGAAACATGTACTGATAGTACTGAAGTGTTCTATTCAACGTATATGATTCATGGCCTGATAGTACTCGGCGTCCTATATGGCTGTGATCTATGTCGGGCCTGTCGTGTAAATAGTGAATCATCCTCAAGTCCCGGCTGAATGTAATTCATCTATGTCATGTCTACAAATGGAACAGAGAAACTTAATGAATATCACACAATTGTGATGTTTAACATTACAAAAAAATTCATATATCTAATTTACATAATTCTCACAACTAAATGAGTATGGAAATCAAATGTATTATATTAATGTTCACACACTATCTAAATTTATTCCGGAGTTAATCTGTATGCACAAGTTTGCCTGTTATGCCTTGATTTTCCACAATTGGTGCAATGGTTACGCGAAGTGCTACTGCTTGGCGTACTCCAGTCCATCTCATTACGTATCCGTGATGCACGAAAAAAGAAAAAAAAAAAAGGACCAAGCAAAAATAAAATATAAAAAAATCAATTTTTGGGAAAAAAATTATATTTTTTGTGAGAAATATGTCAAAAAAAAATGTATTAGTAGTTTAGCAATATAAATATGTTAAAGACTATAAGAAATAAGTTTTCCTAAATTTGATTAAATATGAAAGTGTTTTAGCAATAGAGTCAAGTCAAATATAGGTCGAGAAATTTGCATTACACTAAATAAGTCATAAACTGGTTAATCGGTCAATTTGCCTAGACCACTTCAATTCATGCCAATCTAGTGACATACTAAATGATCAGACCCTAGATTGTTATCCACAATCACAAGACACTAGCCCAAGCAACGAATTGCATGATCACACTTCAAGACTCACGGCCAAACCACCAACGGCACCTCCAACTCAATTCGCGCCTGATTGACGCTTTACAAGATGATCAGCTCCGAGAATCTAGGTACCCAAGGCTCCCAGACTTCATTCAAGCAACGGATCAACGTGCAAAGCCATCTTCTTGGATGCGCAAGTGAACTCTGTTTGATACCCAAAATGCATCGTCGTGCCCAATCAAGCAAAAAGGTAGACGGCATAGGCAAATGGTTAAAGACTCCACTTGCCTCAGGTCTGAGCACGAAGAAAATGAAAGTCGAATCGCATCGTAATGAGCTCGTGTCACCTTCCTCCTTCCTTGGCGTCGCGTGTGGTGAGGCCGATGAGGAGAGAGTGAGTGAGCTGGTTGAGGGCGAGCAAAGGGGTGAGCTCGGGGCTATTGTCGAGCTTGAGCTCAAGGGAGGAGCAGCACATTGGGCAGAGAGAATGAGGGAAAAGAGAGGGAGATCTCGACTAGGGTTGTCCACGAGAGGAAAATGAGAGGGGGATTAGAGGAGAGAGAGGGAGTGCCCGTTTTATAGAGGCTAGAGGAGGTGGGTTTAGGGCTGCTCAGGCTTTGCGGTTTAATTGTGAACTAACTTCGCGTCAGGACCGGTTTTACCCAAAACTATCGCTCAATCAATTATGAACGGTCTGCACTAAAAATATCGTACACGACCATATCATAATCTTGAATATTTCATCGCTCAAAATACTAATAATATCCCAATTCCATATCTTCCACAATCCAAATCCGATAATTACAATTTTACTTATAAATCCGTTTGTCCGAAAGTCGGGTCGTCACAATCGCCGAGCCTCGACCAGCAGCGACCTGTGACTGCTGTTGAGGGTCTTTCGCTTCCTTGAGTTAATCTACGTATCACAGAACAGATTACGCCAAAGTACATACCATGAGTACCATAAAATTTTGTATGGGCGTTCACTTGAGTGTTATAATTTTTTTTTTTTTGGTTCACTTGAGTGCCATTTTAGCAAATCTTCTTACGTGGACTTTATTATTATATTTCAATGACACGTGGATTTTCTTAACATGTTAAAAAAATTAGATTTTTATTTATTTATTTTAGAATTTTTAATTTTAATTATGAATGTATTATTAATATTCTTCTGCACAACAAAAAACCACCTGCCACTTCAGTTCCTCCATCTTGGTTGGCAAGCCGCTATCACCGATATACACCTCACACCGAGCACCATTGGCCTGCTCACACCTCCGGGGTGGAGCCGCCTTGCACCCCTCCCACAACGACGGTGGGGTAGCGATGGCTGTCACAAGCCGCGATGGTCCGTGGCACACCGACAGGGCCACTTCACGCCCCTATATCTGGCGAGGGCCCCACCCTAGCCTAGCTGGTAAGAGGGGGAAAAACAAATGAACTTTTTTTTCAAAATAACTAAAAAAATTAAATAAAGAATCATGTGTCCATTAAAAAAATTCACAAAAAAATTGCTTCGTGATGCCACATCAAATTTTCCAGCGTCCACTCTGTGGGATCTCCGACAGGCATATTAGCAATGGCACTTAAATGATCATTTTTTCAATTCGTGGCACTCAAGTGAATAAAAAAAAAAATTATGGCATTCAAGTAAACGCCATGCACAAATTATGGTATTTGCGGTGTACCTGATTTGGGCCGAACATACAACGTGTGCGGTAGTAGAGGAGTTGACATATTTCTCCGGACCACTTGCTTTTTGAAACTCAGAGAAAGAGAAAGCACGGAAACTGGAAACAATTTCCCCCACGAAAGAACCACTGGTCACCCCCCTCTCCCCGAGGTGTAGAGGAATTCAGGGGGCGGGGCGAGTTTTTCAAACATTAGCCATTGCCCCCATTCTGTTAACAACCATTAATTATTCGACTCTACCACATATAATTATTTTATTATATAAACACTCATAATATCTCACAATGACTCGAAGTTATAAATATCAAAAGACTATGCTACCCCCGTTAGATCACACATGAATCACAGACAAACACATTAATTATAAAATAAGAAGAGTTTAAGCTCATGAGATGGGACTATTATTATTATTATTATTATAGAATAATAAAGTTAGAGTAGAAATAAACTCATAATTGTCTGAAAATTTGTAAAGAATACTACATTATTATTTCCCCTAAGTTCAAAAACGGTCCTCTTCTTCACCTCCTCACAAGGGACAACCGGGGTAATGAGTACGCGGCAGCTGCCACCCTCAGTTTTCCTTTATCCACCAACCCGGCACAACATCCATATTGATGGCGTGGTGTGCTCAGGAGTCACATCGTCGAGAAAATAAGAAATACGATGCGACGTAATAATTAGAACATTGTTTATTCTTGTTTGGATTAGGCATACAAACCGACGAAATAAAGAGCAAAGACGAGAAAGAAAAATCGAATGAACAAGATTTATTCTTGTCAATCCTTGATAGATGGTATATCGGCAGAGGATTCCACTATAATAGCACATCTCACATCTCTATTAAACTCTCAATTACAAGAGAAAGCGATTATAAATAATATATATTCATCCGGGACCAAGCCAATCTATCAAACAAATACGGTTTCAATTTATAAAAGCCCTCTGAAGTCCAGAGAGCCGTGTCAGGGCAGCTCCCACGAACCCTCATGCCTTCCTATTGATGGGGAGTATGAATCACATATATACCTATCTTTGGACACATTGACAAAAATAGATTGATCCTGTCCTACTTTATAATGTTTGGAATAAAAGTTTAAATGCAGTAGCATGGTTCCATTATTAAAGAGTTGTTTGGTATAAGGCCGCACCCCAATTAGCTTGGCTATGCGTAAAGGCGTTTATAAGGTGTCTAGGCAAGTACCATATAATTGACAGCTTCTCCAATGCTACATCAGTTTATACAACGCTTTTAGAGGAACTACTTGTCTAATTAAGATGTTGCAAGCTTAAAATATGTATTACCAATAAGCACATAAGTTACAATACATTTCACAGCAAAAGTTAAGCAGAACAACGGCTATTCTTACGGCTCAACCATAGCATCATCAAGCCGGCACTAGTAGTCCATCACCTCAGTCATGCGCGCGCGATATGCAATGGCTAATCACCAATGGGTGAGAAACATAGATGATCATTAGTTTACTTGTCTTAATCCGTCCGCCACCTCGCTCTGAATCCCTTTATATGGTCAAAATAAGGCATTAAACATGTTTATAAAGATTTTGCTCCGATCAACCTCTCCCACAAAATCATTATCTCAAGAATTGTCATGCGAACTCAGTAGACTCAGGCCGCAGGAAAGACATGACTATGTATGAGCTTAAACAAGCCAGAGATTTAGGAGAAGAAAAATCTACATAGCCACGTACTCCCAAGCCAACTCAAAGATGACACAAATTGCCACGTTTTCACTTTTTAATTTAATTGGAAAGAAAAAATTGCATCTCATCGTTAAAAGACACGGGTAATGATATTAAATGTAGACGATACAAATTTTTAGCCACCTGGTTTGAATGTGAAAAGGTCAATTTTAGTGTAGGAGGTTTAGCGGATTAAGGAGTAAGATGCCTTTCACGGAAAGTGCGATTTGGGTTCAAACTCACCGCTAAGGAAGGTGGAAAATGCTGTGGATGGAGAGCTAGTGCAGTGGGCATCGGACATATTTTAATCCCTCTCGCTCAAAAAGGTTTTGTGAAAAAGAAGGGTGGAAATACTGGACATGAAACCCCCTGGATGGTGGCCTAGTTGGTAAGAGCGCTGTGAATGTGGGAGAGGTGTCGAACACCCGTGTCGTTCGGCCAGGGCTAGGCGGCATTCGTGTTTAACACTAGTGTCTTACCTGGAGCGCCGTGGTGTTGGGGTCGTGCTACTTCCACGAGGGACTAGTCGTGCTGTTACTTTGATTGAGCGCAAGACGCCGACGCGCGGACACCTCAGTCATAAAAAAAGAAAAATACTGGTACATGAATATATTCAGGGTCCTACACAGTTCTATAAGCTCCTCACTCTGTGAGGCATGTTTCCACATAATGTAGCTAAAGCTGCCTTAACCTATACCTACATATTCACATAATCTCCCTCATTCCTTCTTGCCCTATGTACCCATGACGCCGCCCACTACAATACCCATTTATGCCATGAAATGGGCACCTTTGCGTCTTCATTTGAGCACAACTCCTTGTTTGTCATCTTTTGGTACCCTCTCCTCGGACCACATACTGTGCCAATTTAGTCAAATACCATGATAGGTAGGTCAAAGACCATGAAGAGTGAAAAAGCGCAGCCTTTAATTCTAACCTTCCTTTGTTTTGATTTGCCTTTTGTAACCTGATGCCAACTTGAGATCAGCCACTTCTTTTCGGGTTGACACATTATTAGGTCAACAGCCAATATTATGAGACAATTTGACATATACAACACGAATTCACACATATATAAAATGGGAACAAGCGCCCCTCTGAGCTCTACAAGCTCTGCCTCTGCCCTCTCATCTCATATGGATCCATCGCTATCAGTGGTTCACCATGCTTGTGATTAAATTGGAGTGTTAGGTTTACCAGGAAAAGATGGATAAATGCGATAATTAAAACTTCTATAACAACGTTGTGAAAGATTCCTATTAGGTTCAAGTCTATCCTAACCATAACACAACTCAACACATTAAACCATCACCCTTTATCCAACCAGTTGGGTCGGCGGTTGATAAACCCGAAGCAAAAAACTTAAAATATAAGAAAATGAAAAGAAAAAACCATGGGTACCTCAAAAATAAATAAATAAAGTAAAGAGAAAGAATAAACGGACACTCGAGGAAAAAAAATATAGGAAAGCTCCCCCTCTACAAGGCGAAATAGCTTTCAATTTACTCTGTCTAAGACGAGTACGCATATATATTTTCCACTCCATAAATCTTATTTTATACACCCCAAGTAAGTTTCGGGCGACCTGTCTTTCTTCAATCCTGTTCTCGG
>JAGVVM010013021.1:0-14287 GCA_019149425.1 Psidium friedrichsthalianum
TTCCATAACGGGCCCCACTCCTTCTCACTAGAGTGGTAATCTGGGGAAACAACGTCGTTTTTTATTTCAACAAATACTTGCCACGTTCAATTTCCACGTGGCATCAGCTTCTTAAATTTGCCACATAACTAATAAAATAATTGTAAAATTCACGTAATTCATTTGACCGGATTGGCATTGAAGTGCTGATTTTCTCCGAACTTGGCACTTAAGTGAACGATTTGAAGTTTTGGCACCAAAGTGCACGCCGTACACAAGTTTTGGCACTTGGGTGTACTTTTGCCGTTCTTAAGGTGATCTTCACAAATGGGAAGAGAAGCGAAGCGGTATATATAGAGGATCAGAGGGTGGGTTGGGTGTGGGGCTGCTCAAGCTTCGCATTCTAATCCACGAATCAACCTCACGTGGGACCGACATCGTACACCAGTACTATGATGATTAAATGACCAACTGTCCAAATACTGCGCTCAACTACATCATTCAAATTGATTAGTTCCCCGCGTCAATTTATTAACTCCCAATTTAAATCACTATCGTCATGAGTCCGACAAATATCAATTTGCTCATCAAACAGTCCGTGAAATTCAGGATGTCACAAGTATGCATACCTAGAAAATCATACTCGGGTTCATAATTATGTTGATCAATAAATATATCATCAACAATTCATAATTCTAAATTCAGAAAACATTTCATAAATCACAACACGTTTTTCAAACTATTGCGGAATCTATTTCATAATCACAATACTTTACACAAACTATTTCAGAATCCAACCAGTCTTACAATTAAATATATATGTTTATAACTTTTCACAACACATTTTTCAAACATCAAACCATTTACAAATACCAAAAACGCAAATGCAATAAATGCTCAATCCAGTTTTTTCTGCAATAAACATGCTCTTCAATCTCTTTCACTTTTAAGATATGACCTTATAATTTCATAACAAGATAGCATCTCTCACCTTGGAAAGACGCAACTTCTGTAGCTTAATCAGTAAGTACCTGAGAACACCACTTTTGCTATCGAAGGGTATGGGCAACCAACCTACGATAGTTACTTGAATCGACGTACTCGAATTCCTACAAATAAATCGAGCAACGATATCAAAAACTGACTCAAATAATATTATAATGAGCGAATCGACTAAATTACACCTAATCGTCGATAAAACAACACATTAGTACCAAAGAAAAGCTCACCCATAATGAAATTTCACCTATTGTCCACTATGGACAACTTGCACACTGAAATCATTTGTGTCATAACTTCTCTTATCGAATTTTGTTTCTAGAGAAATTATAATCAATAAAAAGCCCTTTTGAGGACTACAAAAACCCCATCATAGCTGACTTAAAAGATAGAAGACGATCGACGGAAATCATCACATAATAAAAAAATTCAAAATTGTCCAGTAGCGCACGCCGAATTTTAAAAATTCACTCTAATCAAACCATAATCCCAATCGATTTTCGTCAACTCCCATGGCTCCACAATATCCAAATATTTCATCCCTATTATAATCAACATCAACATCAACATACATTTATCCCAAACTAGTTGGGGTCGGCGTGTGTGTGTGTGTGTGTGTATATATATATTATATATTATATATATATATATATGCAACCCAAAAATCCCTTAGTTGAACGCAGCACTCAAATATATATATATATTATATATATATATTTGATTTTACACCATGATTTCGAAAATTCCATTGAGTAACGAATAGAGACTTTGATTACTTATCGGTGTTGCGAAGTAGTGTTAATTTGGCTTTGAATCATGAAATGTACAATGATTTTTCCTCATTCTTTCTCTTTCCTTTTCTTCTTTCACAGATGAATGATTCTCATTTTCTTTCTTTTCCTCTATCTTTATGTCTTCTTTTTGTCTTTTCTATTTGTACGTACGTTTGGTCTTTGAAGAGTCTACTACAGCTTTTATTTTTATTTACTCCATCATAACAATTCTTTTATTCACTCCACGGTAACGCTTATTTTATTTATGTGTTATTTTTTTTGGATCCCCCACTTTCGACCTTGATAAAAAGAAACGCTAATATTACATTTATAAGCTAATTTAAGTGCAAGTTCGTGGCAAAATTTAAGTTGAAATTGCCTATGTTTCTTTTTTTAAGGACGTTGCATATGTCTTCATGCTCCACGAATAAGTAAACTAATTATGGGTTTATACACGATCTGTTTATTGATTTAGATTAGGAACATTCTTTTTATTTTTATTTAAATAAATAAATAATTTTGTCACTATAAGTCAATATATATAGCATCACTAATAAAATAATACAGATCGTGTATAACCCATAATTAGTTTACTTATTTCGTGGAGCATGAAGACATATGCAACGTCCTTAAAAAAGAACATAGGCAATTTCAACTTAAATTTTTGCCACGAACTTGCACTTAAATTAGCTTATGAAATGTAATATTAGCGTTTCTTTTTATCAAGGTCGAAAGTGGTGGGATCCAAAAAATAACACATAAATAAAATAAGCGTTACCGTGGAGTGAATAAAAGAATTGTTATGATGGAGTAAATAAAATAAAAGCTGTAGTAGACTCTTCAAAGACCAAACGTACGTACAAATAGAAAAGACAAAAAGAAGACATAAAGATAGAGAAAAGAAAGAAAATGAGAATCATTCATCTGTGAAAGAAGAAAAGGAAAGAGAAAAAATGAGGAAAATCATTGTACATTCATGATTCAAAGCCAAATTAACACTACTTCGCAACACTCGATAAGTAATCAAAGTCTCTATTCGTCTACTCAATGGAATTTTCGAAATCATGGTGTAAATCAAATATATATATATATATAATATATATATTTGAGTTGCTGCGTTCACTAAGGGATTTTTGGGTTGCATATATATATATATATATATATATATATATATATACACACACACACACACACACGCCGACCCCAACTAGTTTGGGATAAATGTTATGTTGATGTTGATGTTGATATATATATAGGGATGAAATATTTGGATATTGTGGAGCCATGGGAGTTGACGAAAATCGATTTGGGATTATGGTTTGATTAGAGTGAATTTTTAAATTCGGCGTGCGCTACTGGACAATTTTGAATTTTTTATTTATGTGATGATTTCCGTCGATCGTCTTCTATCTTTTAAGTCAGCTATGATGGGGTTTTTGTAGTCCTTCAAAAGGCTTTTTATTGATTATAATTTCTCTAGAAACAAAATTCGATAAGAGAAGTTATGACACAAATGATTTCAGTGTGCAAGTTGTCCATAGTGGACAATAGTGAAATTTCATTATGGGTGAGCTTTTCTTTGGTACTAATGTGTTGTTTTATCGACGATTAGGTGTAATTTAGTCGATTCGCTCATTATAATATTATTTGAGTCAGTTTTTGATATCGTTGCTCGATTTATTTTGTAGGATTCGAGTACGTCGATTCAAGTAACTATCGTAGTTGGTTGCCCATACCCTTCGATAGCAAAAGTGGTGTTCTCAGGTACTTACTGATTAAGCTACAGAAGTTGCGTCTTTCCAAGGTGAGAGATGCTATCTTTGTTATGAATTTATAAGGTCATATCTTAAAAGTGAAAGAGATTTGAAGAGCATGTTTATTGCAGAAAAAACTGGATTGAGCATTTATTGCATTTTGCGTTTTTGGTATTTGTAAATGGTTTGATGTTTTGAAAAATGTGTTGTGAAAAGTTATAAACATATATATTTAATTGTAAGACTGGTTGGATTCTGAAATAGTTTGTGTAAAGTATTGTGATTTATGAAATAGATTCCGCAATAGTTTGAAAAACGTGTTGTGATTTATGAAATGTTTTCTGAATTTAGAATTATGAATTGTTGATAGATATTTATTTGATGCTCAACATAATTATGAACCCGAGTATGATTTTCTAGGTATGCATACTTGTGACATCCTGAATTTCACCGGACTGTTTGATGAGCAAATTGATATTTGTCGGACTCATGACGATAGTGATTTAAATTGGGAGTTAATAAATTGACGCGGGGAACTAATCAATTTGAATGATGTAGTTTGAGCGCAGTATTTGGACAGTTGGTCATTTAATCATCATAGTACTGGTGTACGATGTCGGTCCCACGTGAGGTTGATTCGTGGATTAGAATGCGAAGCTTGAGCAGCCCCACACCCAACCCACCACTCTTGATCCTCTATATATACCGCTTCGCTTCTCTCTTCCCATTTTGTGAAGATCACCTTAAGAACGGCAAAAGTACACCCCAAGTGCCAAAACTTGTGTACGGCGTGCACTTTGGTGCCAAAACTTTCAAATCGTTCACTTAAGTGCCAAGTTCGGAGAAAATCATGCACTTCAATGCCAATCCGGTCAAATGAATTACGTGAATTTTACAATTTATTTTATTAGCTTATGTGGCAAATTTTAAGAAGCTGATGCCACGGTGGAAATTGAACGTGGCCAAGTATTTTGTTGAAATAAAAAACGACGTTGTTTCCCCAGATTACCCCCTCTCGTGAGAAGGAGTGGGGCCGTTATGGAAATCCAATTGCACCGTCTGTGATGGAGTCGCCGCCGTTGCTCGCTCGGTCATCGTCGTCGCTCATCACCATCATACCCTTGCCGGGTATGCGTCTTCTATCATAATTTGAAAGTTAAACCTTGAGACGAAGTTAGAGCTCCGACGGAAAAATTAGGGCTCCGATGGGGACATTAGAGTTTAGAGGGCAAAATTAGCTATTGTATGGTAAAATTAAGGCTCAAAGTTGATGCGTTGAAGATGCCTACTTGTTTAATCAGAACCTCTGACTTCGATTTCTTGATAAAGGAAGAGAATACCTTTCAATCCCGTCAGTCCCTTTTGAGAAGTTGATGTATTTAGATCCTTTCGGTTTACTTGTTTAATAACAAACCTTGGATGCCTTTGCAGACTGAAATGCTGTTTTTTATTTGCTAGGAAATAGTGAAGTTAATACCACGAGGACCTCAAATTCATTCGTGTAAAGTACTGTGCATTTGTACATTGGTTTTCTTGTTACTTTGTGGTCACTACCCAACAAAAATGACTCTTTAATCAAAAGTTGGCCTGCAGGGACCTCCATGTGAATTTGCCGTACCTTTTATATTGTGGTCCCAAAAGCTTATACATTTATTGACTTTTTTTCCTTCAGTGCAGGCATGGACAAGAATCTTGTTGCTGTTATTATCTGCTATCGTGGGGATTTTGTGATTGGCACCGACGAGTAGGAATATGAAGATAGAAACGAAAGAACCATTTTTCTCGATGTAAGGACGTTGTCGTATGTTTCATTCGTGAGGGATATAGTACACATTTTAAGCTGCAAAGTAGGTAAATTGCTTTATTGTGTTCTTGGGAAGAGCTTGAAAGATGGGCTGCGACTATTATTGGATGAGAGTGGGTTTAAGGATTTGATTTATCACTATCTTCATGGTAACGAAGCAAAAGTGTATGTTGACAGTGACAGTGATAGTGATGATGAAGATGATGATAATGTTTAGCATGAAGATGTAATTGAAACAGAAGAAATATGCCTTCATTCCACTTTTCATGGTGGGGTTGATACCATTGTAGAGGGACATTAGGAGTGGGCAGACAAGGAGGATTGGGAGAATAGGCAGAATTGTAAGGAGTGGGAGGACAAAGAGGAGGATAGGGAGGATAGGGGGGTAAGCCACATAGGTAATGAAGAAATCACTGGATTACATTGGCAAGTTGCACAATCCAGTGTTGATGACGATGACGATGATGATGAAGTTTTGGGAAATGTCAGTTTCTTAAGGATTGATGATGACGATGACGATGAAGAACTTGCATAGTCAAGGCAAAATCGTAAGGAGTTTGCAAGAAAGAAAAAAGCAGTCTTCGAAGAATTAGAGGGAGCTGGACCAGTAAATAGAGAACAAGAACCTACACCTACTACAGCTACTGGTGCACCTGAAGAAAGTGCCAGTGATGACTTGATCGGTACTTCCGAGAACGAGCATGAAGAAGAAGGAGTAGCTCCACCCGTGCGTAGAAGGAGTAAGTATCCTTTCTATGATCCAACTCTAGCATGCCCTATTTTATGTGTTGGTATGAAATTTGAGAATGCGAAACAGTTCAAGGATGCTATTCTGAAGAAATCTATTGCTGAGCAGAGGACTATTGAGTTTTATTAGAAATACGAAGATTTTGTGAGAACTAGGTGTTCATAACGTAATTGTGCATGGAAGTTCTATAGCTCACTGAGTAAGAGGATGCGAGTCATTCCAAATTAGGTCCTTCCAGGAAGAACATATGTGTCACATTATTTTTGACAATAAAAGGATAACAAGTAAGTGGTTATCGAAACACTTCTTCAACACGATCAAGACGATGCCTAAGATTAGGGGTCCTTACTTAAAGCAGTTGGTGAAGAACAGGTAGAGATTAATGTGTCAGCGACTCAGTTCAAGAGAGCCAAGTATAAGGTCATGAAAACACTCATGGTTAGTAAGAGAAAGAATATAGTCAGATTTAGGATTATGCTTATGAATGTAGACTTCAAAACCCAACAAGTAGAGTGTATGTGGAGGTTGTGGAGAGGCTGCTGCTTGATTTTGGGACTGTCTTTGATAGGTTTTATGCGTGCTTCGACGCATGCAAGTGGGGATTTTTATCTGGTTGTAGAAAAGTTGTAGGATTGGATGGGTACTTTCTAAAGGGTTTGTGCAAAGGAAAATTATTGGCTACAGTTGGTCGAGATGCCAATAACCAAATGTTTCTAATAGCTTGGGCAATTGTAAAGATAGAAAACAAGGACACTTGGTCTTTGTTCATAAAAATTTGATGGCTGATTTGGAGATAATTGACGGAAGAGGTTGGGCTTTTATGAGCGACCGACAGAAGGTAATATCATTGTCAATTAATTTTTTCAAAATTTTAATTGCATTATGTTGTATTTGTCCTTGTTCTTACAATTATGTCTTGATTTAATATTATAGAGATTTGTTCCTGCATTGGCTGAGTTGATGTCATATGCCGAACATAGGATGTGTGCAAAACACACATATGCAAACTGGTTAAAAAAGTACAAAGGGGATAGGCTACAGAAGCAATTCTGGCAAATTGCAAAGAGCACAAACATGGCTGAATTTAGAATAGCGAAAGAGGCTTGCGTCACTTGACCAAGGATGGTTTTGAAGCACTATTCGAAACAGAAGCGAAGCATTGATGTAAGGCTTTCTTCAGCGAGGAATTCAAGTGCGACATTATCGACAACAACCTCAGCGAAGCTTTCAATGGCAGTATATTAGCCGCAAGGTGCAAACCAATCATTGCCATGCTTGAGGATATACGACTTATGGTAATGATTAGGCTGCGTAATAAAAGAGACGAGGCTAGAAAGTGGACTAGAGTATGTGATCCTAGGATTGCCAGGAGAGTAGATGAAAACTTGTCTGGTAGAAGGTTTTGCCATCCAATTTGGAATGACGATGACGGATTTGAGATCAAGAAGAATGACGACACGTATGTCGTTCACCTGGAGAGGAGGAAATATTTATGTCGAGAATGGTAACTAATTGGAATTCCTAGCCAACATGCTATTTCTGTGATCCAGAACCTGAAAAAAAACCCAGAAGATTACCTAGCTGATTGCTACAACAAAAGGTCATATCTTGATACGTATCAATTCATGATGCAGCCCATTAGAAGTAGCAAATTTTGGGAGCCAACAAATCAAGATGCCCCTATACCTTTGCCACTAAAGAAGCAAGTTGGAAGGCCAAAACGAGACAAAGAATGCAAAAAGGGGATATTTCAGTGCAACGGATGACTAAGGCTGATGTAAAGATGACGTGCTCGTATTGCTATAAGGGCGGTCACAATAAGAAAGGCTGTGAACTAAGGAAGCAACAGCTTACTGCAGATCCCACACAAGAGTCAAGTGAAGGGCCAACATATGGACAAGTTGGACAGCCAACTAAAGTGGCAACAGAAGGGTCTACTGTTCAATAAACGAGGAGCAAATATCTAGTAAGTTGTACATTATTTGTTTGTCTATTTTATGGCCATTTATCTAACCTCGTTTCCATACTTCAGCTGAGGAGAAATGCAGCAGGAAGGCATGCTGTACAGCTATCTCAAGGGCCAATAGAAGAGTGTACTGGGTCTACTGTTCAACAACCAAGCAAAAAATATCCAGTAAGTTGTACATTGTTTATTTGTTATCTTGTTTTATGGCTACTTGTCTAACCCTATTTCCATACTTCAGGTGAGAAGAAAGGCAAGAGCAGGGCATGCTACCCAGCCGCTGCCGCCGCCGCCACCACCAACCTGAAGGGCCAGTAGAACTTGTTACACAGCCACCACCACCGCCTCTAGGGCCAACAAAAGGACATATTTCACAGTTAACTGAAGTGCCAACAATAGGGCATGTTGTGCAACCAGATGAAGGGCCAACAGAGGAGCGTACTGAGTCTACTGTTGAACAAAAGAGAAAATATCCAGTAAGTTGCACGTTGTCAATTTTTCTTATTTTTTGGCCAGTAGTCTAATCTTGTTTTGGCACTACAGGTCAGAAGAAAAGCAAGAGCAGGGCATGTTGTCCAGCCACCACCACTACCTGAAGGACCAACAGATTTTGCTGCACAGCCACCGCTACCACCATCTCATCAAGGGCCAACTGTTGACACCTGATTTTTAATCACATTTTCTTTTTAAAAAATTAATAGAAAATTCAAAAAATTCACAAAATTAAAAAATCAACTTTGGAGACCTTGGCCAAGCCTAGGAAACCCTCTTTGAACAAAAAATAATTTTTCATATTTTTCAGCATTTTTTATTTTGAAAATTCATAGAAAATAAGAAAAATGATAAAATTGAAAAATCAACTTTGAAAGCCTTGGCCAAGTCTAAGGAACCAATTTTGAACAAAAATAGATTTTCATATTTTTCGTATTTTTTAATATTTTTTTGAAAAATAAAAAAATACTTAAAATTTGGAAAAAAAAATAACATTGATGCCACAAAAATACACAAAAATAGTCAATATTTTTCTTTTAATTCCCTTTCATGTTGGCCATCACAAATTCAAAAAATACGATTCGGGGTCATATGTTCATTCACGAGTATAATCTCAAATCGGCCCTAAAAAATCCAATTCAAGTCATTTTATTTTTATTTTTCACTTTTACGAGTTGTGACATTATCGTCTAATAGTTTGAATTTTCATTTTGGCCTAATGTACCAAGAATGAGTCAATTTTGTAAAAGGAGTTTAGTTGAATTTTGCATTAAAATCTCAAGGACTAGAGTGCAAATATCTAACACTTGAGGGATTATTTTGTAAATAACTAAAAGAAGAGTTAGTGGAGAAATTAGAATAAAGAAAGGAAGATGGAGAAAATAAGATTAGAATAGAGAAGGGAAGTTGGAGATGAAAAAGAGTTAGTGGAGAAATTAGAATGAGAGATAGATATGGAGAAGGGAAAATGAAGATGAAGAAGAGTTAGTGGAGAAATTAGAATGTGAGATAGAGATGGAGAAGGGAAGATGAAGATGAAGAAGAGTTGGTGGACAAATTAGAATGGGAGATAGAGTTAGTGGAGAAATTAGAATGAGAGATAAATAAGTGGGCTATAAAAGGAGGAAGAAGAGAGTTCGGAGGAGGGTATTTTTTGGAGAGAAAATTTGAAATGTTTGAGAGGGTTTTGGGAGATTGAAGAAAAATTAGAGAGAAAGAAAAAAAAACAAAAAGAGAGAAATTCTTTTCCAAAAGAGAGTCTTAAAGATGGTGAGAGTTTAAATCTAGGTATTACCATCACCAATTCCTCTACTGATCAACACAAGTCACGAGTTTATCCTCGTTGTTCGAGTCACAATCTTGATTCATAAGGTGACACGAGATCCGAATTCGGCAATCAAATCCGTCAAATCAGGTAACGATCCTAACCATTAAAATCTTCAAGAATGTCACTACCTGAATGGATTGATTTAAATTCGATTATGCCGTGTCATATTCATATGTCATATTCATATTGTAATTTTCTGCATTTTTCGCTTAAAAGATCCGAATCTCAAATTACGGCAGATTCTGCCCCATACTTGGTGGTGTAAAGATCTCTTGTATTCCATCTCTTATATTTTAATTTCTGCACCATCAAACCCTAAAATCGGAAGGCCGACCCACCCGTTGGAGGTTCTTTATTTACTACATTTATTTTCTGCAATTTAATTTTTGTACCTTCAAACCCCAGAATGGGTAGGCCAAGCCAAGGCCGAACCACCCGTTGGAGGTTCTTTATCTACTGCTTTTACTTTTTGTAATTTAATTTCTGCATCATCAAACTCCAGAATGGGAAGGCTGACCCACCCGTTGGAGGTTCTTTATTTACTGCTTTTACTTTCTGCAATTTAATTTTTGCATCATCAAACCCTAGAATGGGAAGGCCGATCCACCCGTTGGAGGTTCTTAATTTACTGCATTTACTTTCTGTAATTTAATTTCTGCACCATTAAACCCCAGAATGGGAAACCCAAACATTTAAAAATACAAAAAAAAATGTCATTCATGTGCATTTCATATAGTATAGCTCATGCATACTTTGTCATGCTGCATACGTATTCGTATTGTCATTAATTCATGCATATTCATGCAAAAAAAAAATATTCAATAGAAAAATCCAAAAAATTAGGAAACGGGCCATTTCGACTGGCCAATTCTATTTTTGATGATTTTCCTTCCTAATCTTTTCAAAAATGACGATTTTTCCCCTTATAAGTAAATTGTCTTGAAAAGTTTCAGGAAATTCAAAAAAATCCCAAAAAATTAGGAAACGGGCCATTTTGACTGACCAATCCTATTTTGATGATTTATTCGTATGTCGCATCCTCATGTCTACGTTCGTATGCCGTACTGGCGTGTTCACGTTCGCATGTAAACGTATGTTCACGTTTGCATGTCATATTTGTATATCTATGCTCGCATGTTCATGATTGCATGTCCACGTTCGCATGTATACATGCGCATTCTATATTTGCCTATTCACGTTTTGCTTTTCCATGCATTTATTACCATCAATGCATTCCATCTAAAAAGTGAAAATACAAAAAGAGAACACCTTACTAGAGCTTAGGAGTAAACTAAGCCTGAGTTGCCAAAATAGGATATCCATGGAATTAAGGTACCGAAAGGGCATTAGTTTTAATAACTAGTGTAACCAAGTCCCCGAACTCATAATCTCTGGTCGCAGAAGTAATTTAGTTCTCTCTCTAATTTACTTAGGTTTCTAATCGACCTACCAAAAAATGATTAGTGGCGACTCCAAATTATAAAATCATGTGATAAAAAAAAATTAAAGTTGTGATTCGGTAGGGCTTGGAGAGTCCGTATTATGTTAGTTAATCTAATTAACATGATAATCCGTTAACTTGGAAATTTTTCACCGATCAAAATTTTAGGTCGCGACACCAACAGAACCTGCTGCACACGGCCACTACCACCGCCTCAAGAGCCAACAAAAACTTGCTGCACAGCCATCACTTCCACGACGAACAAGAGAGGCTCTTGGGAAGAGGTTGAGGGGAATATGGTCATGGCCTATTCCAGGCGAACGTACTGGAATGACTATATTGCATGTAAGTTTGATAGGAATTGTGTATTAATTTACGGCATTTGTAATTCTAAAGCCTATTTGCTTATACTTTTATATTGTTGTAGTCTGAGAGAAGCTCAGAGATGCTTATCTCTGAAGGTAACCCAACCCAAGAGTCAATGACTGTATCAAAAAAAGAAATTGACAAAGAAGAAGACAACAGTTGCAGCTAAGAAACAACAACCAAGAAAGAGACCAGCAAGGGTTTTACTTCAACCAAAGTCTCGAAAAGACTAATTGAAGAATCACAACTTTCTAGAAAGAGTGCTAGGCTTATGAACTAAATTAAAAGGTCATCGAAAGGAAAAGTAGCTCAGGTTGTCAATGTTGACTGATTAGGAGGGGAGTTCCGATAAGTTAGTATTAGTTTTTGGGAACCACAATTATCTGTGTGTTGGACATATGCTAGGAAGGACATGGTTGTTAATCAATTTTATGTAAAAACTATGTCAACGGAGCAATGCCAAATTTTCAATCATGCTTTTTCCTATTTTACATTGTTATGGTGGCTGTGCTTGCAACCGTGTTGTCAACAGAGAATGTACCATAACTATGAATATGTGAATGCATATTGTGAATTCTGTTTTGGTGCATACTATTGCATATTGTGGAATACTGTGAATTCAGCTGTTGTCAATGGTGAATACATACTGTTTTGGTGAACCAGGGCACCAGCTACTTCAAGGTGCATATGTGTGAATGCACCAGTAACTTGCTGTGGCATTATCAGTGCACTTATCTGTGCATTCTTGCTGTGTCATACTTGTCAATTTCGGTGAAATAAGTTGCCGGTACACAATGGCAATTGTAGTTGCTGGTGTATTATGGTCAGATATTACAAGTCAGGTACATCAGCAAGTTGCTGGTGCTCGAATTGATATTGCAAGTTTTGATGATGTACTTAAGTGAACACTTTCATAACAAGTTAGCACTGAAGTGATCACTTTCGCAACAACTTAGCAAGTGATCACTTTCGCAACAACTTGGCACTAAAGTGATCTCTTTTAAAGATAATTGGAACAATTAATTGATCACTTTTTTACCCCGACTGGCTACTTAACTGATCAACATTTGTAAATTATGATACTTAAAAAATTATAACAGTATTAAGATTTGCAGCAAACTACCAACCCCAAATTACAATTCTAACAGGCAATCACCAACATTTGTGGTTTGCAAATGCAGCAAACCAGCAAGCAGCCAAGTAGCAAACCAGCAACCTATTTGCAGCATACAGCAGCCAACATTTGCAGCAAATCTTTATTAAAAAACTAAGCGTATAGAAATTGATAATACATAGATAGTCCAAGAACTAAACAAATATGACACTGCATTACAACCTTCCAAACGAACTATGACACTTAAATAATAACCACGTGAAGCAGGATTTGCAGCAAATCACCAACCCCAATTTCTGTAAATTCAACAGCTCAATTACCAACAGTTGCAGCAAACACTAACATTTCCTTTTTTGCAAATGCAGCAAACCAGCAAAGCAAGCGAGCAGCAAACCAGTAGTCAATTTGCAGCATACCAGCAGCCACATTTGCAGCAACCAAACAAGTGAAGCAAAAACTAAGCGAATAGAGATTGACAATACATAGTAGTCCAAGAACCGAGCAAAAACTAAGCAAACACTGCATTACAACCTTCCATTTCCAACAAAATAACCGTAGCAACGTTTTCATCATATAAAAATCATCCCTACTTATACATTATCCAATACAAGTACATGTCACAAGTGATCTTCACCTACGGTAGACTGAGAAGCTTTCTTTCATCACACGCCTTACACTTGATCATTAAATAAGCTACACAACAGAACAAAAACACAATGTAACGCTCAGATAGATGTTTCTTGTCTTTTCAGCGTTGACACTTCCTCTTCATTTGATTGGTCACACAGATTTTACAGCCTTTATCTCAGCTTCCCTTGAATCGACATCGTTCAACTCCTCAGTCCATGGAATGTAGGTAGAGGTAGACTGTTGTTTTGCAAGAAGCTCCAATATCACATCTGTGACTACGCAGATAACTTTTGATCTACCCATTTGAAATATTTGTACTTGGATCCCTATCTATACCTACTACATCCATGGAATAGTTCTGCCCTAGATTCAATCGAGATCCAAGATGGTATTCTTAGAATAAGGATGTAACACGATAACAGTAAACCTCACTATCTCTCAATTGGTCGAAAACGAATTTAAACTGCTACTGAAGATCATTAGTGTCATTTTGAAGTATAGGTTGTTTGATGATTTTCAAAGCTTATGTAGACATAAGAAAATAAAGATAAATAACAAATCACTTGTTTTCTGATCATAAGAAAGAAGATGAACATCAGTTAGCAAAAATCATCGCAGACAAGAAAATGGATGCGTACACACACCTTTGGAATGCCTTTACAATAGTGACATGATGAGGGATCGAAGAAATGTTGTCGAATTTCAAGCAGCTCAGTGAATCGAAATGATTTTATTCACATTCTTCTCTGCTTTGGGGGCTAAGGTTAGGGTTTAATTTGGGGTTCACTGGGGCTTTAGGCGTTCGGCGAAGTGAAATGAAGAGGTTGTTTTAATCTTTAAATTGTGACTCAACCTCCGGCGAGCCACGTCATCCGAAGTTTTAATGTAAAAAATCCC
>JAGVVM010013024.1:0-16628 GCA_019149425.1 Psidium friedrichsthalianum
GATATGTCTTGCACAGTGCCATTGAAAAATTCGGACATATCTTGTTTCAAGCACCTCAAAAAGTTCAACATCAACTTCCTAAATGAGCTTCGTGATGCCAGAGCCTGCAGAAAGTCTCTTACTGTGAAAGCGTATATATTGAGTGATGGCCTCAAAATTCGTATATTTAGAGCAATATTTGTAGCCAGACATTGTCGTGAACTCGTGGATCCCGGGTTTGAAGATCAGAATATCTAGATATCGCATGATGGCAAGTTATTGATAGTTTATTCCTGATGTGTCAGCATGCAAAGCCTGAAAACTATGGTCGCCCGATACTGCAAGAACTGACTGAGCTTTGGGGACCTCGGTGTGATTTGAAGTTGCTAAAAACCCTTGGACAGTTCTGGATGCACTCACGAAAGCCTAATACAAGCATAATTATGCAGCAAATCTTTTTACCTCTCTTTTCATTTTTTACTATGTTCATTAGAACATCCTAAACTTGTCACCAAGTTAATTGAGTCATAAAACCTTACAAAAAGTATAATCGAGTCTTCAACTTGACAGAATTGGTACATTGAGTCCTTAAAGTTAAGCTCCGTCCAACTTGACTAATAAAATTGCTGACAATGAATTTTTTTTTTAAATCTTTCTCTCTATAGTGTGGCGATGATGTGAATCGTTTTGGTCTGAATTTGATTTTTAATATAATTTTTGTACAAATTAACTTAAAAATAAGCTATTTTTTTAAAAAAGGAAAACAACAGAGAACCAGGGATGTTGATAGCCGTTGGCGATAGTGGGGAACTTGTCGGGAGTGTTGATACTTGATTTTCGATCTCTTTATTTTAGAAAATTAATTAAAGTACCATGAAAATTCATAAAATTGAAAAAATTATCTTGGAGTCTTGGCCAAGTCTAAGGAATCATTTTTTGAACAAAAAATAACTTTTGAATTTTTTGGCATTTTAATATTATTTTTAATTAAAAATACCTCATATATATATATATATATATATATATATGAATAGCATTGGAGACCAGAAAATATATTAAAAAAATAGTCATTAGTTTTATTTTAATTGGAATTGCATTTTGGTCTTTTTAAATCTAAAAATTCAATCGGGAGCCTTAAACTTTTCCACATATGCAAGCATCTTCGATGTATTCAAGGAAAAAACAAGGCCCCAAGGAAATGACGGCGCCAAAATTTTCCTTGGTCGCAACAAGGGACTGGTGACCCTCACTAGTTTCTAGCATATGTTAGACGTATGCCCTAAAACCAACTACTGTAATAGTTACATATTAGGGATTTAAGTTGTACTTTCAATTGATCATTTAATTAATGGCAAAGACGTTTCTATTCATTCATCATTTATATACATATGGATGATTTCATAAGATCAGTTGTGATTTGATCTATTCTGAGATGCCAATAATTTATGACGGCTTTACAGTTAGAATGAATACTCAACTTATTCATAGTTGATGGATTATTGAGTAGATATTAATATCTTATTGAGAATGGGTGTGTTCTTAGCTTTACTATTAAGTATTAGATACTTGAATGAATGACGAGTCACTAGTCATTGGGTATTGTGATACTCGAGTTAGAACACAGGTGCTTGTACTAAACAAGTTCACTGAATGTGACACACATTGAATGATTAGCAATATGGAAGCTTTAGTGTGATCAATGTCTAATCATTCATGCTTTCATTAGTGTAAATAATCCTTACACTTGAGAAGCAGTGTTGACTTGTGTGTTGGACGTCTATGGTTTCATAGGTGCGTATATTGGCGATTCGTTGATTCGTCTATGTACTTGATGGTTGTAATTCGTTCACATATGAAGTTACGCGTGTGCGCAAAATAAAACATGTCTCCTTGTTATATGCAGGTAAAATAATGATGTCCAAGATACTGTATTGAAATCCTTAGTCTGGTTATAACCGAGGATGAAATGTTCATGTCTCATGTAAATGCCTGTCAATTAGATTTGTGCATATGATCGATTTGGTGATTTAACAAATATTCCGTGGTTATTGTTCTATTGGGACATAGTAAGATAGAGGGATTAAATTATACTATAGCCAAAACTGATAGTTTCATTATGTTCTCAAAGCATTCACACTGTCTGGCTAGCCATGACATATTGCTATATGTCATTCATGGCTTGGAGGGCCTAGAGGTTAATGAGGAAAATTAATTCTCTGGAAGTACTAATATGTCAGTACATGTCTTAATACCAGCTCAGTAATGAACCTAGAGTTGTCACATACCTTTGTCACGACCCTTCTAAGCGGAGCAGTTGTAGGGTTTACGGGTGATTACCAATATTCTACGGATCTAATGCGATTCGCAGATCGGGTCGGACTGTTCCAAGTCCTTACCCTAAGTAATGACAGGATTTAAAAATCGAGTTTCGACTTTAGGCGTAGTCGAGTAACACGTGTATAGGTGTACATGCTTTTGTAGTTGCCACTAATCTTTGGAAAAGATAGATCGGAAATCTTATGGGAAATGAGAGAAGCCATACAACTCATATGGAGCTACAGATTTGGGATCGGAGTCTTAATTACGCCAATGTTATCATTGATACCTTTTCGATACCTAAATTGAGTGATTTTCTAACTGTTATTTCATACTGATGACTTGAAGGGTGCGAGGAAAGCTCTAGAATCTAGGAGCTTATGTAGTTGGGAATATCTAACCTATCATTCATAATCAATAAAAATAGAGCGCAATCAAGGATCCAAAGTATGCGGATAAAATCGTTAAATTAACACATGACTAAACTAGTAAAGTTTTATTGGTTTAGAGAAAGTGTGTATTAAGGTTGGAAGGAATTTGGAATGTTTTGAAGGCGTTTGTCCATTAGGGGCAAAATCGTTATTTTGAAAAATAATTTATTCAAAGGGGAAAATTTGTCAATTTTGAAGGGATTAATAATTCAAATCATCAAAAATAGCGTTGACCAGTTAGATGTGCTAATTTCTCAATTTTCGAGATTTTTTAAAATTTTTCTACATTTTTTGGAGGCAATTTGTCCATGAGGGGCAAAATCATCATTTCAGGAAGTATCGAAGGCCATAATCACAAAATATGGGTTTGGCTAGTCAAGTTTGACTATTTTCCATATTTTGTGAATTTTGGGATTTGTTGGGATTTTTTCAAGACGATTTACCCATAAGAGGTGAAATTGTCATTTTGGAAGATCAGAAAGGCAAACCTATCAAAAATAGGATTGATTGGTTAAAAAAAAATCCATTTCCTAATTTTTGCAGCATTTGGGAATTTTTTAAATTTATTAGAATTTTTTTGATTTTTTAGAACTTTTAGGAATTTCCAAATTTTTGGATTTTTAAAACATTTTTGATTTTTGGATTTTTCAAAAATATTTTGAGGGCTGAGTCAAGTTTACTTGACCCTAGGTGTGATCAGTTTCAAAATGGGTGATTCCCACCCTAGAATCGAGAACCACTCACTAAGGATTGATTCCACAACATACGAACCATGAACCATCTGCTCGTTCCATGAATTCACCTGAGAAATCGAATTACTAATCCGGTCTAATTCTCGACTGGATGCCGATTATGGTCCTAATGTCTACCGAATTTCCTATAAAGAAGTTATATTTTACCTTTATTTTTCAAAACTACCCTCTTTGATTTCCCTAATTTAGAGATTGGTGTGGCTAGAAGGTTTGAGCAATCCTAGACTTTTTGGACTTTCAAATTCTCTACACAACACATTGTGATGTTTACCACCATTAACAGAATACCTGATCGTTTTTAATCATATCAGAATTTTGTGGGCAATAATTTATGGCTCCAACCCCAATTATGATCCGAGCTGATAAGAAAGACTCATGTTCACTATTTAAAAACTATTTTTATATTCAATTGTATCTCATTCGTATTATTTAAGATAAACTTTCAAGTTGTCAACTAGATTGCCATGTTTCAAAAGACTTAGGACATAAGACATCTATTATTAGCATTTGCTTTGCAGGACGATAACCAATGGAGGATCATGGTCTTTCGAAAGCTCTAACCATCTCCCTGCCTCATATTCGATTCCTTCGGAAGCCGCTTCTCTTGATGGTTTCATTTAAAAAAATATTCATTCATATTATATAACAGGATCGGTTCGATTGGGCCGGTTAGATGCTTCCCACCCAAATTGAGAATCAAACCGATACCCAATGATTTCAAAAAAATTGAAAGGGAACTAAACCACACATGCTTATTACCATTCAAAATCAGCCGATTGGGTACGGTCCAGTTCGGTTTGGTTGGATTCATGATTTTTCTGCTCACCCCTACCCGACCCATGCCTCATGAGTGCCCAGCCTAGATGGTACAAGCCAAAAACTGGCTTAGACCAAACAATGTAGTTTTGCCAATTTTTTTGAATTTTCAAATTTTTTTGAATTTTTTTTGATCAATTTTCTATTTTCTCGCTATTATTGATTTAAGGCTCCTAAGGATGGCAATGTGGCAATATCTCAACCGTTAGATCAAAAAAGAATTTTTTTTTCGAAACATGGTTTGAATGGCTGATATCGTGACTCGTGGCCAAACCTAGGCCACACGACGACAAAAATGATTTTTTTATTTTTGAAATAGGTCTTTTGTTTTTGAAAATTGATTTTATTTCAAAAATTCTAGATTACAACATGTGGCGCAATTGCCACCATCGGATCTAGTTTTTTATTATTTTTTAATCCAAAAATTATTCTTTATTGGGAATTTTTTTTTATAGAATGTCTCCATTGAAATGACGCCACGTCGATGTGACTCAATCCACAAAGGTTGACTAGTCAACCCTCATCGAGGAAGATGGTGAGCAGTGCCCCAACGCATTGTTCCAGCCGGAAATCTGATGACCTCTTCGAAAAATTTGAAACCAACGTCCAAATCTCGCCAAAACTTCCCAATTTCTAGTCTAATTAGCTCCTAAGCATCTCTACACTAACATGCATGAATTTTAGCTAAAAACAAAATAGCTAAAACGCATAAGCTAACACTAGCCAAGACTATCTCCGGTGGCGAATCGAAACTTACATATTTGACGTGCAAGCTCAAGCAAATAGATCAACCAGCATCCAAGAGAGTCGAGAAGACTTACTTGGTTTCTTGCGGGATCGTCTCAAGCGAAATGAGCCATGAGCTCGAAGTAGGTCTGGGGATTTGGGGTCGACTTGGTGATTTATATGCAGTGAAAACACAAATTAAAGTTATTTATGTGATTAGTGGATGGTTGGGGATGATTCTGATCTAAAAATTTCAAAGAAACTTAAAGGAACGAGAATTTGCCAATGATGAAGCTCTAGGAGCTCAAGCATTGCATTTACATCTTTTCGCAACGAATGTTTGATCAATGAGTTTCAGGACCTTCGTTAAAGACTGTGCGAAGCTTGCAGGCTCGATCTCAAGGCTTGGCTCACTTTGGATTGCTATGACCGAAGTCCGAAGCATTTCTTCCAACCTTCGTCAATGGCAACGTGAGCTCCTAGGAGAACCTCTCTCTCCTCTCTCTCTTCCTCTCTAGATAATCTGTTTCTACCTCTCTAATTGCAAAACAACTCCCCCTCCGGTCTCTCTTGAACAAACAGATTCCGTCTTTCCTCCCCTTCTATTTTTTTTTTCAAATTTTGATGCTCATTTCTGTTATGGGACCTCGGGGCTATCCTCACGTGCGCGCCATGTGCTCTCACCAATTGGACGATGCTAGATGGAGATGGGCCATTGATCGAAAAAGGACCGATGACTGGGCGTGACTAATGGGCCTTCAATTTTGCTCTCGTAGTGTTGGTCGCGCGCAAGTGAAGAAAAGAAAGGAGAAGAAACCATTGTGTTCATGGCTTCTTGGGCTTGCGAACAAAGGAGCTGGCGCCCCTGCGACTCTTGGGTTGACCTGGTCAACCCCACTTTTATTAGTATTTATTTTTTATTATTTTTTTGCCTAATTTAAATGCTCGTCTATGAAATTTATTGGACCAAAATGCAATTGAAGGTATGAGTGGGTGATGTCACAACTCAAAAAAAGTGAAAAAGAAAATAAGATGACTCAAGAGTATTTTTAAAGCTCAACTCTAGTTTTTTTTTTTTTGGTAAGGTAAAGCTCAACTATAGTTTATTTTTGTGAAGAAACATATAATCCTGAATTAATATTTTTTTCAATTTTAAGAGGCCAAAATGGAAATGGATTTAAAAAAGAAAAATATTGGATATTTTTCATATTTTTGTGGCCACAAATTCTATTTTTCTTGATTTTTTTTAGTTATTTTCCTAATAATAAGAAAAATATTTAAAAAAAAAATTACTAATTTTTTTCAAATTGGCTCCTTAGACTTGGACAAGACTCAAAGTTGAATTTTGCAATTTTACAAGTTTTTATGAATTTTTTTATTAGTTTTCTAAAAAAAAAAATCCACATATCGACACCTTAACCAATATATGACAATGTGAATGTGAAAGACGATATTGAAAATATGTTTGCAATCATGAGTATCAAATTAGTCAAATTGAAATTAAATTAATGAGATTTAAGTTTATTCTTATTTTTTTTTTGTCACGGACGTATGTGCATGTGATGCATGCATATGCCGAACGGACATTTGTTGATGTGCCATTGCACACATGAGACCCATACTGTTTACCTTTTGTTTTGTTTTAATATTTATGTTATATGATATATGTACATATGTAAAATTAAAACTAAAGGTTAAAAAAAAAAAAGGGGAACTTGGACGCAAACGTGGTCAGTATGTTGCTGACCTATGTTTCCTGTGTTTCATCACATATATAAAGAGTGGGAGGTGCTAGTTAGGGGACACGCTCAATTGTATGCATTCTGTGAGCGCGAGAGTAGAAATTTTTTCCTTTGTTCTTGCTTTTGTGGCCAAAAGATTGAGAGTGCGGAGATTATCTTCACGAGATTGCTAGCACAATCGACATGGTGATCATCCATGAGTTCCGTTGTTCCGTTCTATGTACTATTTATGATGTGTCTAAACTAGATGTCTGATATTTGTGGGGCTCAAACTGAAGAACATACGAACCAAGTCGCTTTGCGCACGCTATAAGAGGTAATCCAATTAATCCCGTTTGTTGTTCTGATTGAAATGCACAATAGACAGCTCTGGAGATACATGTATGGGTTTTAATTTTTGCTGTGTTTTATTTTTATTTTGCCATACATGTTCATAAAAACTCAACGGCATAGTGTGCTAGTGGCGGCTGACCCCGTCCCTATTTGCGAATCACCACCTTCTCACGTGGAATTGAGGTTTTGGGTTCCAATGGTTTGAGCTTGTTGTTGGATTTCTTGGTTTCTGGTGTCGCGATTGTGTGCGAGAGGAAAAGAAATGTTTTTTTTTTTGAAGAGGGACACTATTTGCTTGCAGTGTTTCGGTTTGAGAGAGGCTGATTCGGCGAAAGCGAATGAGCGAGGTAGTTTGAAATGCTCTTGGGGGGATTCGTTGACGAGATGATCATTCACGAGAGGTGATTTCGTTGCTCTTATAATTTGAAAATGCAAGTGAAAGAAGATGGTGAAGCACAAGAAGAGCGTCCTTCGTTACCTTATTACATTATGCAGCATTTCTATAAGGAGGCGATTAGAGCGGCCAATGAAGCGATTCATAGTGTTTATAAAGGCGGTTCTGGTGTCCAGTTGGGAATAGGCGCAGCCAGAGCGATGTGATACCCTACAAATAAGTATATAACGGCTGGGTTGGCCGATACTAGCGGCACTATGCCAAAACTAGCTAGGGCCAACACCCTCGCCTGCGTCAGCGACCCTTGCCAACAAGTTCCCCACCATCGCTGTCCCTTCCCGATAGTGGTGGGGTGGCGCGCGAGGGCTACAGAGCCCTCACGCCACTGGTTCTCTATTGAGCTTTTTTTTTTTAAAAAAATAATAATAATTTTAGTTATTTTTAAATTACTTTAATTCAAAGGAATTAAAAATTAGATTTGGATCAAAACGATTGTCATTTTAGCCACGTCATCATCACTTAGGAAAGAGAGAATATAAAAAAAATCCCGTCAACAGTTTCGTTAGCCAAGGTGGACGAAGTTAACTTAGGACTCAATTACATCAATTTGATAAGTTTTAGAGCCGATTGTACTTTTTGCAAGTTTTGAAACTCAATTGCACTTTGATAAACAAGTTTTAGGCCTCCATCAACTTCTAATACTAACTTGTCAAATTGGTGCAATCAAATTCTTCTATTAACTCCCTCCACTTAGCAAAAAAGGGAAATGCTATTTTTTTTTGTCACCTACTTGGCTAAAACATGAAGGATTAGGCTAAAATGACGTCAGTTTGGTCCAAATATGACTAACCAATTTAAAAAAAAAAAAGAGGAAGAACGAAAGATCACCCTCGACATTGTCGCCCCCACCATCGTTTGAGCCCATGATAATGGCCGATGACACTCGCCTGTAGTCGGCGGTGTCGTGAGCCCTTGCCTAGTTTTAGCTAAGACTACAAGATCTTGCTAGTGGCCAAGCCCAGATACCAGGGCGATGGCAGCAAAGGCCAACATGGCCCTGCTTGGTTTCCTTCCTATTATTTTCTTATGTGGGTCAGATTTGCGTACCAACCGAAAGTTTGCGCTTTTCATGGGACAAAAAAAAAAGGGTTAGGGCCAAAATTGGGATACAAACAAAGTTAGTGATTTTTATGAGATAAAAAAAAGGTTAGGCCAGAATTAGGACCTGAGATATAGTTTGTGATTTTATATGAGACAAAAGAAAAATCTTTGATTAGAATCGGATGTTGAGTTAAAGTTTGTGCTTTTTAAAGGAATTAGAAGGAATTAGGACTTTCTAATTCCTTCAATTCCATGTCAAACAAATCTGTCATTGGAATGGAAGAACGGCTTTAAAAGTTTGTGATGATTTTCAACACAAAAAAGAGAGTAGAGAGATGATTTTGAAATTCTAGTAAAATTGAACGGATCATTTGTGCCATATACATCTCGTAAATAATTACCAATCTACTCAAGGGATTGGAAATATTTCTCTTAAGACCTTAGGTCGATTTGATGCCAATACAATTCATGAAGTTGATATCCCTAATGTAAAGTGAAGATGAGAGAAGGATGAATGTGTGGTTGGCTTATTTGAAGCCCACCTAAACTACAAAATAGAGTTGTCATATAAAATAGCATTAGAGATACTACGAACAGTAATACTACAAGCGTACGTGGAGGTGTGAAGTTTCATCAAATTCTTAAATGGATTCAGTAAATTAACTAATTAGTTACGACTAATCAGGTGGTTTTGTCAATCAATCCATAATGCCGATCTCACTATGTTTCTCTTTCCTTCTCTATTATTATTTGAATTATGCCGTTGATGATTTACTGGAATTTCTATTCTTAAAAGATGAACTCCCATTTGGGCTTAAATGTCCTTAACTGGAATAACCCCTGGAACATCAACCATTTCAATGTATTGGTTTTAGTATCTCTTGCATTAGACTTGGTGCTATCGGTTCCTAATTTAGGGTTGGCTTTTCTAATCCCAACTTGAACAGGTCTGGTCGAGATGTAATTTACCCAACCAGATTGTTGGGCTCCACCACTAATTCGGGCAAATATATTGATCAAATGAGGCCTTCCTAGTTCATCCACACAGAGAGAGAGAGGGGGGAGGGGGAGGGGGAGGGGAGGGGGGAGGAACTCACATGCTCGGGTCTCAATCCACAAGAGAAAACTAACCCATAAAGGGCTTATGTTCGCACAATTTGTTGAATGATTTACTATTAACCGATGTAGGCTAGTGAACCCTTAAGGCCTTACCATAGCCACGCGTTCTTCGCTTGTCTTGTTGACCTGTGGTTGTTTTGTTTTAATTTTTCTTCCGCATGTGCCTTATGTTACATTAGAAGATTAAAAGAGCCACGTACTTAGTACAGTGATGACCTGAGACATTATTGTCGCTTTGAGGTAGTATCAGAATTAGGTTCATCCTAGAGTAGAGGTGGCCACGGGCCGGAACTGGCCTAGGTCCAAACCCGGAACCGGCCCGTGTGGCACGGGTCAGTTTCGGGGTATTAATTTTGCAAACCGGCCCGGAACACCGGTTCCAGGCTGGTTCCAAATCGTCGGTTCGGAACCACCTGTTCCAAACCAGCCTACGCCCAAAACCGTTCGGCAGAACGGCTATATTGCCCTTTTTTTTATTATTAAATAATTTTTTTAATTTATTAAATAATCATAACCATTATAAATACCCATTTTCACCTTTTATATTCCTCACCAATTTCTCTCAAATTCTCTCAATTCTCTCAAATTCGCTCTAATTCGCTCAATTTAGCTAGTTTTCTTCCGCTCAATTCTCTCAAAAAATGGTTAGTGGAAGAGGAAAGAGCTCGATAATTCCCGAAGAATCCAATTATTCTCATGATTCTCATGAGTATGCACATTGGGGATATGATGACGAAGATGATATCAACGTTATTCCTAATGTCGAGCACATCCCGACGCAAGGAAATCTACATCCAACTACCAATACCGAAGAAGTGTCAACAACAAAAGAAATGAGTCGAGGGGGTGCATCCATCATGTGGCAACACTTCACCGAGCAACGTATGGAAAGAAACGACTACAACCTCATATGTAAACATTGCAAAAAAGTATACAGATTTACAAGTGGAAGCGTTATGAACATATCGACGACATCTGGCGTCAAAACATCCAACGGAATTCGGGATCGACACGAGGCAACAATAAATTCCCAAGTTGTCGATTCTAACACTTCTAATTATTTCGTTACGATAGAAATAATTATGAGGAAGAATTAGCTAAATTTGCTGCCGTTGAACATTTATCGTTAATTTTGGTGAAAATTTTGGTTTTAATACTTTTGTACAAAATGCATGTACTCCACAAGCAAAACCCGTTTCGAGAAATATGCTTAAACGCCAAATGTTTAAACTTTATAAAAAGGAAAATATGTTTGAGAAATTTTTTTGCATTTTTCAATGGACGTGTGTTATATAGGTAGCGACATTTGGAGTGATCCTTAGCAAACTCATTATTATATGGGTATTACATGGATACCCGATAATGTAATATTCATAAAAGAATTATTGCATTTCGAGTTTTTGATGAACGCATACGGCACATGATATTTATAGAATAATTAAGCAAGTTTTAGAAGAATATTTGTTGGTTAATAAAATTTTTTCAATTGGTTTTTGATAATGCCGTCAAATACTGCTTCTATTCGCGAGTTAGAAATGATTTGTAAACTCGCTTTGGTGAAATTTTTTTTCACATTAGATGTGCTTGCCATGTTTTAAATTTATGGCATACAAGATGGTTTACGAACTTCTTGAAATTTCTCTCCGTCCAATAAAACAACAATTCAATATTTATGGAACATTCCCAAGTTATGAGAGAATGGGGTAGATTTTGTAAACAAAATGGAAGAAAACCAAAAAAATTTTCAAGAGATGTTCCAAATCGTTGAAATTCTACATACGAGTTGTTAATCAATTTTTTTCATATAAAGATTTATTATGTACATTTTTTGCGAATCATATTTCTCAAAATAATTTATACCACAAGAGTGGGATGTTTGCAAAAGAATTTTAGATTTGTTAAAAGTTTTTAATAATGAACTTATACTTTATTCGGTGTTTATTATCATACTACACATTTATTTTAACAGAGTGTGTAAATATTGCTAGTATTTTTGAAGAAAATAAAGACGATAATCAATTAGGTCCAACTATTATAGCAATGCGAACGAAATGGATGCAATATTATTACCAAAATTCCATTATCTATTTGGTTGCTTGGTTTTGGTATCAACGTACGAAAATGGATGGCTTACTTGATGATTTGAATTCATACTATAAGTGTTTATATTTGCCGAAACCGTGAATATTAGAGATATAGAAAAAGAAGTTAAAAATATAATAGTAGAATTGTATAATGATTTTTTGTAATAGATATATATTATATATATATATATATATATATATATAGTTGATGATAGTGGAACTTCTTCCCAAGTTAGTGACATGCAAGGCAAGCACCCAAGTAGAGGGTCTAGAAATCTAATAAATAAGCAAAAAGACAAAAGGGAATAATAGGAAATATTTCCGAAATAGAAATTATTTTAACTACTGTATCTGAGTTTTCTCAATTAGAAGGTACGGATTTCAAATTCTAAAGTGGTGGAATAGTCATTCAATTCAATTTCCAGTATTAGCTCACATTGCAAAAGAGATTTTAGCAAACCCTTGCTTAACAGTTGCGGTGAACAAGCATTTAGTGTTGGAGGTAATATTTTGGATGACCGACGTTCAAGATCATCTCCGAATTCGGTGAGGCTCAAGCTTATGTCGATGATCGGACAAAGGCGGCATATCGACAACAAGAAATGGATCGCAACAACGAATCCAAAATTCTTCAATGACGAAGATAAACACCACCACGGGTACCACCGCCACGGGTAGCGACGATTGACGATGAGGTAAGTATGGGGTTATTAAAGGCAAAAGAACTACATCGGTTTTGATTCTTCTATCCCAAGAAGATATGTAGGCGCTTAATGATAATTCATTAAGTTCAAGCCCTTTCCACCCTCCAATTTTTTTCCGATCCCCAAATTGATTACAATTTTATTTAAAATTTTATTATTTCATAATTTTATCTTTTTTATTTCATAATTCATTATTTAAATTTTTTTATTCGTAAAATTTTATTGAAAACGGTTTGAACCAGACGGAATCGGCCCTTGAACCGGCCCAAACCGCCGGTTCATGAACCGGAATCGGAACCGGCCTTCAAGGTTTCGGTTCCAGTTCATGATAGGTCACGAATCGGAACCGGCGATTCCAAACCGAAATCGGCTCGATCCGAACCGTGGCCACCTCTATCATAGAGTGATAGGTGCATTAGTGATTGAGTGAGTAGTACGGATGCGCGCAATATAAAATACAAATGCATGTGATTGTGTTTGTTATGAGAAGTACTAACGTTTGTTAATCATAAGGTTCCGATAACTTATGTTAGTTATTAGTTAGGATGAACATTGGTTTATACTAACAACTAGTGGTCAATGTGTAGAAGATCAAGTAACGCAAGATGAGGAGGTAGAGTAGAACCTCAGGAACGTCAAATGCAGAACCTATTGGGATTTTGGTACCCCAAAACCATAGAATGTGAATGAGAAGTGTGGTTGAGGCAGTCCCACATTGAATAGAAGATATGATGAAAATGGATTTAAATAGAGGAACCTCTCTAATGAGTTTGGGCCCCAAGGGGCACCCCACTTTTGTGAAGGAAAGAGGAACTACACAAAGTTGGGCCAGTTCGCGCCCGAGCCGCCGCCCTCGGCCGGTTCGACTCGACTCGGATCGGATCGGGCTGGGCCAGGCTCGAGTCTGGGTCCAATTATTATTATTATTTTTGGAACTCAACCCATTACCCATCAGTTTTATTTTTTCATGAACAGGGCACGATGAATTAATGTTCTCGAATTGACATGTTTTTTCATCTTTGAAATTTTTCTTTTGCACGAATAAGTTTGTTCGTGATCGCTTGTCCGTCGGTCGGTTCGACCATCTACGAGCGAACGAAACCTTTTGGTTCGTTGCAATCGAGCGCAACCTTTCGGTTTGTCGTGACTCTTCATTGAACTATTATAATTCTCATTTTTCGAACGAACATTATATACTGTGTTGAACTGTAGGAGAGAACAATCTAAGACAAATTTTCATCCTTTGTGTATTTGTATAGTAATTCTCTTTTTCTACAATTCTGTTTCTGTTTTGACTCATGGAGAGAAGCTAGAAAAGTTCAATGAAATTGATTTCAAGAGATGGCAATAGAAGATGTTGTTTTATCTCATAACTCTGAATCTGGCAAGGTTCCTCACAGAGGACGCTCATAAGTTGGATGAAGGAGAGGTAGACAAGGAAAAGTTTGCTACAGTAGTTTGTGGAAGTATTCTGACTTCCTATTGTTGACACTTGATTTTTAATCACTTTTCTCTTTAAAAAATTAATAAAAAAATCCATAACATTACAAAATCAACTTTAGAAGCCTTGGCCAAGTCTAAGGAACAATTTTGAACAAAAAATGATTGTTTCAATTTTTCGTATTTTTTAATATTTTTCAAAAATATAAAAATACTTGAAATTAGGGAATAATAATATTTGAGGCCACAAAATACACAAAAATAGTCAATATTTTTAGTTTAAAATCTTTTCATATTGGCCATCGTAAATTCAAAAATACAATTCAGGATCATGTGTTCCTTCACGAGCATAATCTCGAATGGGGCCTAAAAAAATCTAATTTGAGTCATTTTATTTTCATTTTTCACTTTAGGAGTGTGACATTGTCCTTTAATAGTCTAAATTTTCATCTTGGCCCAATTATACCCAGAATGACTTGATTTGCGAAAGGGTCTTAGTTGAATTTTTCATTTTTCGGCAGCAAGAAATGAGCTTAAATTTGACAAGCATTGAACTAGACATGAGGTGAATTTCGACCAAGCATAGGGGAGGTGTGTCGAAAAATGTTGTGGAAATTTTGAACTTAAAGAAATATTTCTCCAGGGACTGAATTGCAAATACTTAAAATCTCAGGACTAGAGTGCAAATACCTAACACTTGAGGATATTTTGTAAATAAATAAAAGAAGAGTTAGTGGAGAAATTAGAATAGAGAAGGAAAGAGAGGAAAAGGAGATGGAGAAGGGAAGATGGAGAAGAGGAGATAGAGAAGAATAGATGGAGAAAAATAAGATAAGAATAAACAAGGAAAGATGGAGATGAAGAACAGTTAGTGGAGAAATTAGAATGGGCATATAGATGAGTGGGTTATAAAAGGAGGAACAAGGGAGCTTGGGAGACAGGATTTTTAGGAGAGAAATTTTGAATGTTTGATAGGGTTTGAGAAATTGAAGAAAAATTAGAAAGAAGGAAAAACCAAAGAAGAGAGAGAGAATTCTTTTCCAAAAAGAGAATCTTGAAGATGGTGGGATTTAAAGCTAGGTGTTACCATCACCATTTTTCTACCGATCAACTAAGTCACGAGTTCATCTCCATCGTTGAGCCGCAATCTTGATCCATAAGGTAATACGAGTGTCCGAACTCGGGAAACGAATCCGTCAAATCAGGTAATGATCCTAACCATTAAAATCTCGAGAATGTCATTAACTAAATGGATTGATTTAAATTCGATTATGCCGTGTCATATTCGTATGTCTTCATATTCACATGTCGTATTCGTATGGCAATTTTCTGCATTTTTCGCTTAAAGATTCGAATCCCAATTGCGGTAGGCTCTGCCCCCTACTTGGTGGTGTAAAGATCTCTTGTATTCCATCTCTTATATTTTGATTTTTGTATTATCAAACCCCAGAATTGGTGGGCGAGCCATCTGCTGGAGGTTCTTTATTTGCTGATTTATATATTCTATTTTCTGCATTTTAATTTCCGTATTATCAAACCCCAGAATTGATGGGCCGAGTCACTGCTAGAGTTCTTCATTTACTGCTTTCTGTATTGTATTTTCTGTAATTAATTTTCGTATTACAAACCCGGAATTGTTGGGCGAGCCACCTGTGGAGGTTCTTATTTATTACTTTCTGTATTCTATTTTTTTGCAGTTTAATTTCCATTCATCAAACTCCAGAATCGATAGGCCGAGCCCCTGCTGGAGGTTTCTTTATTTACTTCTTTCTGTACTCTATTTTATGTTTTTGGTTATGCATTATCAAACCTCAGAATGCGTAGGCCAAGCCACCTGCTGGAGGTCGTAACACTGCACAAAAGTCGTTAGCTCACTCCCTCTTTGGCTTCAAGGAATATTTAATCCTTACATTTATATACTTCTTTTTATATCGTATCTTTTATATTGCATTTATATTTAGAATATTTTGCATCGTCAGTTTATTTAATTCGAAAATACAAAAAATGGCATTCATGTGCATTTCATAAAGTATAGCTCATGCATACTTTGCCATACCACATACGTATTCGTATTGTATTATTTTATATATTTTTGTATCGAACCCAGATCACGGTAAGCTCTGCCTCCTACTTGGTGGTGTAAAGGTTTTCATGTATTCTGTTGATGGTTTCGTGATACGCATATCGTATTCATACGTCTTCGAATTCCCATGTCGTATTCGCACGTCTTTGTATCCGCATAATCGTATTTGCATGTCACGTATGGACGTCGTATTCGTATTGTCATTAATTCATGTATATTCATAAAAAAAATTCAAGAAAATCCAATAATTTGGAACAGGCCATTTCGACTGGCCAATCCTATTTGATGATTTTCCTTCTTGATCTTTTCAAATGACGATTTTGCCTCTTATAGGCAAATTTTTTTGAAAAATTTCAGAAAATTCAGAAAACCGCAAAACTAGGAAAGAGCCATTTCGACTGGCCAACCTATTTTTGATGATTAATTCGCGTGTCGTGTCCGCATGTCCGTGTTTGTTTGTCGTATCCACATATCTGTGTTCGCGTACTGTATTTGTATATCAATGTCGTATGCCGTATTTGCGGTGTACACGTTTGCATGTAATGTACGTTACGTTTGCATGTCATATTTGTAAATCCTACTCGCATATTCATGATTGCAGTCTGCGG
>JAGVVM010013029.1:0-16106 GCA_019149425.1 Psidium friedrichsthalianum
GCTGGTCTTACGGAAGTGGGAGAGAGTGCTCATTTGGCAATATAAGGAAGGCCTACAGGGGCAAGGCAATCATAGGGGGAAAGGTTAAAATACCTCCGGCCACTGACATTACAGAACGGATAAAATGCTTCGTTTTGTAGAAAAGAGGGGTGGGGGGGGGGAACCATATAAAGAGGACTGCGTCATATACATACACGGCTTGGCTTGAAATCAATAGTAACTCCGACTCTCTTATGTTTGTTAGGTGAATCTAATATGACACGTGTCACAACACTTGGTGTGATTGATTCTGGATCTACAATCCACATTTCGAATCTCCTTGCAAGGCTTGTCAAAGCCGACTAAGTCAGTGGGAGACTACATATGCATCTATTTTAGGAAAGCAGGAGATGTCGATTCACATTGTAGAGAGTTATTTATATTTATTAGACATGCCGTTTGAGTCCTACATATAGTGGCTTTGTTTTAAATTTGGAACCGACCATTTATGTACCTAGTTTCTCATCAGAAACTTGATTTCAGTTTCAAGACTGTACTGTTTGGTTATTCCTTTTACTTCTCTTCATATTCACCCCTTTCAGTTTGTCGTATAAATCTGGGAAATTGTTGGGCTTGTGTATTTTGTCTGATGTCTTTTTTATGAATTCAATTTGCAAGACAATGCCTTTATTCGATGCTGTTCATGATCAAGCTATCTATAATCAACACGATGTGTTGTTAAAGAAGATTCCTTTGCTTTGGCACTCGTAGATGGAACATCATCTCCTTAGCATATACATTAAACGATTGGTGAAATGATCGGTGGACAGTGCTCAGTGCTTTAGATTTTACTGATTGTCTACTTGGCGTGTACTGCATAAAGGGAAAGCAGACCAACAAGTCAAAGAAACGGTGCACCAAGCGAGAGTACGAATATCGCCTAGAAATCATACATACAGATATTTTTGTTCCAGATAATGGATCTCTGATGGTCAGAAAATAGTTCATCACCTTCACACTACGATTACCACGTTTCAGTATTTCTTTCTCAGCTTGCTTCATAATAGCACGACAGCATTGGATGCCTTTTAAGATGTTCTAAGGTCGACAAGTAGAGATACAATGCGTCACAAATTAAGATTGTTGAAGATTCAATATACGGTGGACATACTATGGTAGTATACACTCGAAGATGGACGACGCACCTTGTCCGTTTGCAGAATTTCTTCAAGACAGCACTGGGGATGTTGCTCCCAATCAATATCCTGGTTGCTCCGGACAAATGGTATGGCAAAAAGAAGAATCGAACTTTCGTTGGATGATCGGTGCGTAGTATATGCTTATACGTCAACTCTCCTAGTCGTTGTGGGATTAAAACTTTAAACGCAATGTAGAATATTGAACCAATTTCCCGACCGAAGGCTGATCCTAACGATACCTTCTTCGGATTTATTCGAAGGTTAGACAACCGAGTTTGCGACATGTACCCCTTTTAGGATGCCCATACTGAAGTTGAGTGATATCTATAATCGCATCAAAAAGAAGTTTAGACTCGAACTACTATCAGAGTGGGTGTATTTCGTTGGATATACCGAAAATAGTTCAAAGGACTATAGGATTTTATTAGTCCACTCCTCATACCATTAGGGTTTTGTTGGATCGAGAAATGCGAATTTTCCTTGAAAATGATTTGATTAGCTGCGGAACAATCGATTTCGAGACCGCTATTCTGAGAAAGATCATTCATGCCTCGATCCCTTGCCACTTCAAGTACCAGATTGATTGTTATTCATATGCCCCTCCCAGTTCATAGCTATTGAAGCCGGCCCTTAATTGAAGCTCACACACTGTGCTGGGCATGATACTCGTAATCCAACTGTTTCATCACTTACTAGGACTGTTGCTAACAACCTATTTGAAAACACCCCCCGCTCCTCAAGAGAATGTTGGATACAACGTAAGAGAGATCTGCGGAGACTGAAGAAGTCCGCTCATTCCTATTGACGACAATTGTGTCACCTGTAAGAATCTGCTATAATCTTGGAGAGCTGAGAATGATCCTGAAACGTTTTTGTGCAAGCATAAATTGCAGACAATTCTAAATTTTGGTTCAATTGCGATAAAGGAGAGTGATTCTATGGCAGCTACATAGTCTAGGATTTGGCTCGCAGTTGTCCCGATGGTAAAGAAGGCCATTGGTTGTTAAGATGGGTCTTCAAAACTAGAAAGACCCCTCATTTGGGCAGATAAACGCACAGAGATATAGGCCTAGACTCATCGACAAAGGATTTATTCAAAAGGCAGGAAGAATTGATTACATGTAACTTTTTACTTCTGTATCTAAGCAAAGCCATTCGCATCGAATCATTTTAGCATTGTTGCCATTTTGACATGGATTGCATCAATAGATGTAACAAACACGGCATTCCCTCGAATGGAGAACTAAAGTGGAGCGTTTATATGTAAAATACCAAGGATTCCTCTCTAGTGATGGTGAGCATTTGATGGCAAGCTTAGAAACATCTATATAGCTGGCTTGAACAAGCTCCCCCAATGTACTTACAGCTTTCATGAAGTTTTCCTCTTCTTTGGTTTTCAGAGAACTGTCATGGATCAATGTATACTAACCAAAGGTCCATGGGAGCAAGATTTGTTTTTTCTTGTCCTATACTGTGGATGACATTTTTCACTGCGAACGCAATTATAAGCGGATTGTTATATGCAGGTGAAACAGTTCTCTCTAAAGGTTTGATCAGGCCCCAAATGAAAGATATGGTGAATGAGCTAACTTCTCGATGTATACGCATTAAGATCTCATAGAGATAGAGCTCGGAGACATTTAGACTATCTCTAGAACCCTATACTGCACTAAGTCGTAAGAGATTCTTGGATCAAATTCGCTTCACCGAGCTATGATCAACCCATTGTGAACGGGTAACAGTTCAATTTGAACAGTTCTGAAAACATTTAGAAAGGGACAAAAAGAAAAACATCCCTAATGCCCTTTTTGCTGTCAGATACAGCTTACAATTACTGCTCAGGTTTTGTACTCGACTGGACTTAGTTTTTCTAATGGAATGTGGGGAAGATATCAGAGTGATCTCAGTATGGACCTCACTGGAAGCGTGGCAAGAAGGTGCTGAGACTAACTAAAAAGGTTCAAGGTATTAATGCCTTATGGTCCTACGGCCGAACTGACACTTGGAAGTAACTTGGATCATTCGGATTCGGACTTCGCTAGTTACGTGATTCTCGAAAATCAGCATATAGATATCTTTTTATCTTGCCTCAGAGCCGTTTCCTGGAGGAGTGTGAAGCAGATTTTGGTTACTACTTTCACTATGGAGGCTGAGTTCGTTTTCTATTTTGAGGCCAACTCGCATGGTGTGTGGTTGAATAGTTTTATTTCAGGGCTTAAAATTATGGATTCTATTGCTAGACCATTGAAGATGTTTTTGTGACAATTCAGCTGCTGTTTTTCATGGCTAAAAACCACAAGAGTGGTAGTCGAAGTAAGCACATCGACATTAAGTATTTAGCCATTAGGGAACGTATTAAGGAAAAGAAAGTGGCCGAGAACACGTTAGTACTGAATTGACGTTAGCTGATCCTTTAACTAAAGGCATGCCACCAAAGAGTTATAAGGATCATGTAGATAGAATGGGAATTGGTCCCATTGTGTAAATTTTCTTTATATGGACAAAGTTGTGAAACTCTCATTCGGTTGTAATGTTTTTCTCAATTAAAGTGCACATTCAGTTATTATGAGAAATCGGTCATTTTGGCCTAGAATAAACTTAAGGTTTATTCATTAAGTAAACCCAGAATAACCATAGGGTTTATTCATTAAGTTATGTTATCACATATGGGCTGATTTTGATGAGATAAGATGTATTTTGCGATACATGGAAGATAATACTCGTTCTAAGAGGACTTGTCGCCATGATTCATGTGTTTTGTCTTCAGCATGAAGTTAATGTGCATTTGATTTAGAATTTCGTTGATGAATATTGAGATCAAGTGGGAGAATGTTATAAATAATTAATTATGATCCCACATTAATAAAATACCGACATTTAAATTACATCAACGCTATATTACGCACATTAATTTTATGTGATAACCGTCTCGCCTGATAATCATCTTGATGGGACAGTTATCTGTAAGGGGCAGAATCGGTTTAAATGGGTTATCCAAACCAAGCGCTCTACGTCAGTTTTGAAAAGTTGTTACGACGTCAGTTTTCATTAAGTCATCAATTTCTCATCCAGAACGTACAGAGAGATTTACGTTCATAGAGAAACCACGGAGAACACACCATCACTTCGGAGGGGGTAATTGGCTAGAAAGATCCCGTTTTCATCGGACGTTCACGCACGTATACGAAATCATCGTTTTCATCAATGGCTGAAGGTATGTTCGTTTATATCATGTTTTCACATCTTCGTTCCCGATATTGCATGAATTTCGTTTCGTGTTTAAGGTTTCGGGATCATCGATTTCTCGAATTATAGTTCTCACACATACCTCCTATGGACCCTTGTGTGAGTTCAAAATTGTTCAAAACTCGTCCGCAAGATTGCGTGAGTTCCACATCAAATCGGCAAGCAACTGTGAGATTAGGTAATTTTCATACTTTGAATTGATGGAGTGTTCGTTTGCCAATTTTACGACATTCTGCATATCGAATAAAATTGTTCATCGATTTGTCATACTCGGGAACGTGCTACATATCCTGTGGAGCTGTTTGGGTGACTAAAAACACTTGTTCGTTTTCTTTTGAAATTACCGTACGTTTGGTCTCAAAAGTTTGTGTTTCAAAAAAGCTAAAACAACATTGTGCATATGAAAATGAATGTTGCAAAGGGACTCTAGTGAAGTGTTACTTGTCAATTTGTGGATATTGTGTATATTCGAGTATCTTGATTTATCTCTTGCCAAAATCAAAAGATTGCCAATGAGATTCTAAATTTCAAAGAAATTTTGTCAAATTCGAATAGTTTCAAAAATTTCATAAAGATACTCAATATATCAAAATCTTTACAAAATGTAATCGATTAGGAAAATTTTAGGGTTGATCTATCAGGTTTTAGATCGAAACTTAATTAAAAAAAAACAACGGTTATTATCTTTCAACTAAAGATTTGAAATTTGAATTTAAGTTCATCCGTAAAAATAAAAATCACAAAAAAAAAATCAGTAAAAACAGAAAATTACATAAAATACAGAAAATTCATAAAAAAAATTCAAATAAAAAAAAAGTGCATCTTTGAGCCTTAAGTTAGAGTTCATCAAGAATTGCCAATTAAACATTTTCATGAAGTTGGTACCGAAAGGGCGTTAAAATAATATTAGCAGAACCAAGTCCCCGAACTCATTAATCTCTGGTTCATAGGAGTAAAGTATTTCTCTCGATATTTTATTTAGGTATCTAATCAGTGTACCAATTAGTGATGACTTCATTTGAAAATCTTTTGCATATTCATTATTTGAACCATAAGTTGTGAATGGGTAGAGTTTGGGAGAGATCGAGCTAAGTTAGTCAATTTAATTAAATTAATAATCTATTAACCTAGAAACTTGATTTTCAGGTCGCGACAGCCACGTAGGCCTACAATTACCGAACCATTACATCAACGATTTTCGGTATAGAGTTGATGAGAATGACTGTATTGGAATATCATGCAACTTTATAGGATCGATTGCATAAATTTTCATTTTTTTGGGAGGGGGGTCTGGCGTTATGAATATCATCAGAGGAGAAGAACAGACTACAACCACACGGAGAGGCCTGACTATACACTGATTGTGATAATTGAGTAAGCCTATGGGTCGAGCTCCCATTCGGGTCGGGCTTTGTTTATAACTTAATGCCCTGTGTCAAGTATCGGGCTCAGCAGCCAATCGGGGCTCCATGCCCACGATCCACTCTAATTTTTTTTTTGTTTTTGGGTCGACTCCGACAAAATGCGGTCATAAGAAACTATTTCTTGGCTTGAATGTGAGGTTGCTTTATCTTTAGTCAATCAATTTCGTGTCAATGGTGCAGCTGCATGTGTTTGACTCGAGAGAGTAAACTCAAGACCAATAATGCTTTGGGCCTCCACACACCATCAGCTGTCGACCGCTGGACGATACCGATTGACATAAAAGTCCACATGAAAATCTATCACGATTAATTATCAAATGAGTGGGTCATGCAAAGGAAGTTGTCATATCAATCCCGAACCTATTATACGGATGCCAATTTAGCCATAAGTTTTCTTATTTTACTAACCGAGTCCTAAACTTTCGAGCAACATCGCAATATAGTCGTTTCGGCTAATTTTCGTCAGAAATAGCCGACGTGACGGTGCGCCACGCAGGACGGCCGGCGGTGACCGTACTGCAATGGAAGTGATTTCTGGAAGAAATTGGGCCGGAAGGACTACAATGGAATTTTGCTCAAAGGTCTAGGACTCCGCTATCGAAGGTGGAAAGTTTAGGGCTGAATCGACATCTTTACAACAGGTTTACGATCGGACAATATACCGGTGCCACGTGCATAGAAATGGATGTGAATCGTCGGATCTAACGAGAAGATTTGCATGCTTGGGTCGAATTAATCCGAAACTTCTCTCCTCCTTCCTATCAATAATTGACGCCAATGAAAGTCGAAAAGCAAACGAGGACTGGTAGAGATGGATGGATGGTCAAAGACATGTGGTCACTGAAGACATTTCCTTGCACCTTCTCCCACTTTCCATTAACAAATCTCTGAACAATGTCCTTAACTTGCCTCGTGTGAAACGGGCACTGAGATGGCCCGATCAACAATCCTGGTCGTCTCCTATTTCCTTCACCTTTCCCCATCTCTAGAGAGAAGTTTGTGCAATTAATCTTATTCCACCACCATTTTTGAATTTTATAATCGGACGAGTTTTCTTTTTTCTTTTTCTTTCGTAAACTCGGTTTTGGTTGAATTCATGCATTTCCCGTCTATATATCGATGTCGTTTTACTTTTTATAGAACAACTTCTGCCTTAATTTTCCTTAATGGAATCGAGATAACCTATTGTAAACATTCGTATTGTAAACATAAAAGTCAATTACTTTTTATCCATATAAAATCACGTGTCCTGTCATAACTAATCCTTAATAAGTTCATTTGAGACCCACATTTTTTTTTTATATTAATCTCATTTCGCCCTCAATTTTGCACTATATAATCGGACGAGTTTTCTTTTTTCGTTTTAAACTTGATTTCGGTTGAATTCATGTATTTCTCGTCAATATATGTTGCCATCTAATAGTTTTTTTTTTTGTCGGGGTTGTCTAATAGTTTAAAGCCATAATTTTCCTTAATGGAATTGAGAGAGATCTATTTACCATAAACATTTGTATTTTAAAACATCCGATTTGATTCTCTTCAAGGGGCAAATGACTCCTAATAAAAATCTAGTGAAGACATTGATGAGATAAGTCCAAATTTGACTAGTTGCTTCTCTCCTTATTCTTGTTTTCCCTAAAATGATGATTCTCGAAAGCGCTTTTTTTTTTTTTTCCCCGTCAAAGTCAATAGAAAGTCTTTGGGTCTTCGGTCCCCCTCTCCAAAGTTGTGGGCCAACACGCACGAGGACGTGGTGGGTCACGGGCCTTACAAAGATCCCCGAAAATGAAAATTAGGTTTTTATCTTGCTCAAGAGATTAATCATCTCGTATATACGAAATTACATAAAAATGAAACTATTAGAACACACTTGTCTCGACAATTTTCTTGCTGCAAGAAGTTTTATAGGGCAAAACATTGAAAGGGAATCTCTCTAGGTGATTTTTTCTACAGCAAGAAGTGTTATAGGACAAAACATCAAAATTGAATCTTCCATGGCAATCGGAATCTTTTCAGACATTTTTTTTGATGTTTTGATTTCGCATGAATGTTCGACAGTAATCATCTTGAATACACAACATACATAAAAAATTAAACTATTAGAACACACATAGCCCTGTAGTTTCCTATTGCAAGCAATTTCATAGGGTAAAACATAAAGAGGGAATCTTTCATGGCGATTGGAAACAGGCTTTCCTTTGATGATGGGTAGTAGACTAAGCACTCAAGATGTTGTGTACGTAGACACATTAAGGGAGAATGAGTTTGTTTCCTTTTGGTAATTGACAATATAAGTACTAGAGTTAATATCATGAAAAACTCCAAACTAGTACACCATAAGATAAATTTTTTGCACATTAATTTTTGTGTCACAAAAAATCCCAAACTAGTATATGCGTGATACATATACCATTCATTAGCTTCCATCAACTTTTATCATGAAATTGCTGAATTGAATGACACATGACAATACACAATTGACGTGACAAGTCCACATGAAAAAAAAAGAAGAAGATCGATGGCGAGAAGGTTACCAAAGATAAAAGTGTGCTCCAACAAGTTTCGATGCCTAATCGCGAAGATGAAGACAGTGATGAAGGAATGTATTCGATGAAGAGGAAAATCAAGGATTTTTGCTGTGAGGGAGAGAGAGAGAATGATCTCTATTTATTTATAAATGAGGGCTAATTGGAGAGAGAGAGAGAGAGAGAGAGGAATTCCACGTGAACTTACAGCGTCAATTGAGTTATTGACATGTATCATTCAGCTCATCAATTCCATGGTAAAATTTAAAGGAAATTGACTAAGGGTAATGTGTTATGCGTGTACCAATTTGGAGTTTTTTAGTGATCCAAAAATTAGTTTTGGGTAAATTTATCATAGATATCCTGTTTGTAGTATTTAGGGACAAAAAATTAATTTAGGATAAATATGTAACAATTGTACCAATTTAAAACGATTTTTCGTGGTGAGCCCAAGTACTCAACAACATGCGCATCTTGGTACATTGGGTGCTGCGCGTGACAGGTAAACTCAACGGGGCTACGAATTCAAACATATACAGTTTAGTGGAGTCTAATGTAAAACTCATTAAGCTACCAAATAAAGCACACACGCCCAAAGTGTCATCAACAGGCACCCAATCTCGCTTTAAGAATTTTCTGATGGCTTATGCTCTCAGTATCCTGGACTTTCAACTCCTGTCTCTCTCTGAATCCCTCGACATCTCAAGTAATCTCGTCTAGAAAAAAGACGGACAAGATTCAATTGGTAAAGTTAAAAAATTCATGACTAAATAAAAAAGGTATAACAAGTTTAGGACTTTTTGGATAATTTTCCGCATACAACTAACTAATAGTCTTATTGCACATTACTTCGAAGCTGACTGAATCTTTACAATATGGGACCAACCGATTAGTTGCCCTACTGATCACCCATAACGAATAAGCATGTGGTCCTCTCCTACTCCTAGGAAATAAGGTCGATTGGTTCTAGGTCTGATCCGGTTCTCCTTCCCCTCCCCCCTCCCTCCCCCATAATTGGGAACTGGAGACCGGATAGGGTTTGAAAATGTTTTGGGTTTTTAAATTATCAATAATTATGACTTACTTAACTATGATGGTCGAGTTATAGTCCTAAATTATCGGTTTTGCTGTTACCGTAAGGATTCGACGTGATTACGAAGAGCCCGACTTTTTGTTGTCTCCACCAAACCACTTCACCACATATTGATCTCTTGATGTGGTCTTTCCTAGAATAGGAAAACTTATCACCATGAGTCCACCAAGTGCTGACTCTACACGAGTCTTCTTCGCAAACCCATTGATTGACTTTAAAGTATCTTTACTTAATTTAAAGTCAATCAATGGGTTTGCGAAGAAGACTCGTGTAGAGTCAGCACTTGGTGGACTCATGGTGATAAGTTTTCCTATTCTAGGAAAGACCACATCAAGAGATCAATATGTGGTGAAGTGGTTGGTGGAGACAACAAAAGTCGGGCTCTTCGTAATCACGTCGAATCCTTACGGTAACAGCAAACCGATAATTTAGGACTATAACTCGACCATCATAGTTAAGTAAGTCATAATTATTGATAATTTAAAAACCCAAAACATTTTCAAACCCTATCCGGTCTCCAGTTCCCATTATGGGGGGAGGGAGGGGGGAGGGGAAGGAGAACCGGATCAGACCTAGAACCAATCGACTTATTTCCTAGGAGTAGGAGAGGACCACATGCTTATTCGTTATGGGTGATCAGTAGGGCAACTAATCGTGGTCCCATATTGTAAAGATTCAGTCAGCTTCGAAGTAATGTGCAATAAGACTATTAGTTAGTTGTATGCGGAAAATTATCCAAAAAGTCCTAAACTTGTTATACCTTTTTTTATTTAGTCATGAATTTTTTAACTTTACCAATTGAATCTTGTCCGTCTTTTTTCTAGACGAGATTACTTGAGATGTCGAGGGATTCAGAGAGAGACAGGAGTTGAAAGTCCAGGATACTGAGAGCATAAGCCATCAGAAAATTCTTAAAGCGAGATTGGGTGCCTGTTGATGACACTTTGGGCGTGTGTGCTTTATCTTGGTAGCTTAATGAGTTTTTACATTAGACTCCACTAACTGTATATTTTGAATTCGTAGCCCCGTTGAGTTTACCTGTCACGCGCAGCACCCAATGTACCAAGATGCGCATGTTGTTGAGTACTTGGGCTCACCACGAAAAATCGTAAATTGGTACAATTGTTACATATTTATCCTAAATTAATTTTTTTGTCCCTAAATACTACAAACAGGTATATCTATGATAAATTTTACCCAAAACTAATTTTTGGATCACTAAAAACTCCAAATTGGTACACGCATAACACATTACCCTTAGTCAATTTCCTTTAAATTTTACCATGGAATTGATGAGCTGAATGATACATGTCAATAACTCAATTGACGCTGTAAGTTCACGTGGAATTCCTCTCTCTCTCTCTCTCTCTCTCCAATTAGCCCTCATTTATAAATAAATAGAGATCATTCTCTCTCTCTCCCTCACAGCAAAAATCCTTGATTTTCCTCTTCATCGAATACATTCCTTCATCACTGTCTTCATCTTCGCGATTAGGCATCGAAACTTGTTGGAGCACACTTTTATCTTTGGTAACCTTCGCCATCGATCTTCTTCCTTTTTTTTTCATGTGGACTCGTCACGTCAATTGTGTATTGTCATGTGTCATTCAATTCACAATTTCATGATAAAAGTTGATGGAAGCTAATGAATGGTATATGTATCACGCTTATACTAGTTTGGGATTTTTTGTGACCCAAAAATTAATGTGCAAAAATTTATCTTATGTGTACTAGTTTGGAGTTTTTCATGAGATTAACTCTAGTACTTATATTGTCAATTACCAAAAGGAACAAACTCATTCTCCCCTTAATGTGTCTACGTACACAACATCTTGAGTGCTTAGTCTACTACCCATCATCAAAGGAAAGCCTGTTTCCAATCGCCATGAAAGATTCCCTCTTTATGTTTTACCCTATGAAATTGGTTGCAATAGGAAACTACAGGGCTATGTGTGTTCTAATAGTTTAATTTTTTTATGTATGTTCGTGTATTCAAGATGATTACTGTCGAACATTCATGCAAATCAAAACATCAAAAAAAATGTCTGAAAAGATTCCGATTGCCATGGAAGATTCAATTTTGATGTTTTGTCCTATAACACTTCTTGCTGTAGAAAAAATCACCTAGAGAGATTCCCTTTCAATGTTTTGCCCTATAAAACTTCTTGCAGCAAGAAAATTGTCGAGACAAGTGTGTTCTAATAGTTTCATTTTTATGTAATTTCGTATATACGAGATGATTAATCTCTTGAGCAAGATAAAAACCTAATTTTCATTTTCGGAATCTTTGTAAGGCCCGTGACCCACCACGTCCTCGTGCGTGTTGGCCCACAACTTTGGAGAGGGGGACCGAAGACCCAAAGACTTTCTATTGACTTTGACGGGGAAAAAAAAAAAAAGCGCTTTCGAGAATCATCATTTTAGGGAAAACAAGAATAAGGAGAGAAGCAACTAGTCAAATTTGGACTTATCTCATCAATGTCTTCACTAGATTTTTATTAGGAGTCATTTGCCCCTTGAAGAGAATCAAATCGGATGTTTTAAAATACAAATGTTTATGGTAAATAGATCTCTCTCAATTCCATTAAGGAAAATTATGGCTTTAAACTATTAGACAACCCCGACAAAAAAAAAACTATTAGATGGCAACATATATTGACGAGAAATACATGAATTCAACCGAAATCAAGTTTAAAACGAAAAAAGAAAACTCGTCCGATTATATAGTGCAAAATTGAGGGCGAAATGAGATTAATATTTAAAAAAAATGTGGGTCTCAAATGAACTTATTAAGGATTAGTTATGACAGGACACGTGATTTTATATGGATAAAAAGTAATTGACTTTTATGTTTACAATACGAATGTTTACAATAGGTTATCTCGATTCCATTAAGGAAAATTAAGGCAGAAGTTGTTCTATAAAAAGTAAAACGACATCGATATATAGACGGGAAATGCATGAATTCAACCAAAACCGAGTTTACGAAAGAAAAAGAAAAAAGAAAACTCGTCCGATTATAAAATTCAAAAATGGTGGTGGAATAAGATTAATTGCACAAACTTCTCTCTAGAGATGGGGAAAGGTGAAGGAAATAGGAGACGACCAGGATTGTTGATCGGGCCATCTCAGTGCCCGTTTCACACGAGGCAAGTTAAGGACATTGTTCAGAGATTTGTTAATGGAAAGTGGGAGAAGGTGCAAGGAAATGTCTTCAGTGACCACATGTCTTTGACCATCCATCCATCTCTACCAGTCCTCGTTTGCTTTTCGACTTTCATTGGCGTCAATTATTGATAGGAAGGAGGAGAGAAGTTTCGGATTAATTCGACCCAAGCATGCAAATCTTCTCGTTAGATCCGACGATTCACATCCATTTCTATGCACGTGGCACCGGTATATTGTCCGATCGTAAACCTGTTGTAAAGATGTCGATTCAGCCCTAAACTTTCCACCTTCGATAGCGGAGTCCTAGACCTTTGAGCAAAATTCCATTGTAGTCCTTCCGGCCCAATTTCTTCCAGAAATCACTTCCATTGCAGTACGGTCACCGCCGGCCGTCCTGCGTGGCGCACCGTCACGTCGGCTATTTCTGACGAAAATTAGCCGAAACGACTATATTGCGATGTTGCTCGAAAGTTTAGGACTCGGTTAGTAAAATAAGAAAACTTATGGCTAAATTGGCATCCGTATAATAGGTTCGGGATTGATATGACAACTTCCTTTGCATGACCCACTCATTTGATAATTAATCGTGATAGATTTTCATGTGGACTTTTATGTCAATCGGTATCGTCCAGCGGTCGACAGCTGATGGTGTGTGGAGGCCCAAAGCATTATTGGTCTTGAGTTTACTCTCTCGAGTCAAACACATGCAGCTGCACCATTGACACGAAATTGATTGACTAAAGATAAAGCAACCTCACATTCAAGCCAAGAAATAGTTTCTTATGACCGCATTTTGTCGGAGTCGACCCAAAACAAAAAAAAATTAGAGTGGATCGTGGGCATGGAGCCCCGATTGGCTGCTGAGCCCCGATACTTGACACAGGGCATTAAGTTATAAACAAAGCCCGACCCGAATGGGAGCTCGACCCATAGGCTTACTCAATTATCACAATCAGTGTATAGTCAGGCCTCTCCGTGTGGTTGTAGTCTGTTCTTCTCCTCTGATGATATTCATAACGCCAGACCCCCCCTCCCAAAAAATGAAAATTTATGCAATCGATCCTATAAAGTTGCATGATATTCCAATACAGTCATTCTCATCAACTCTATACCGAAAATCGTTGATGTAATGGTTCGGTAATTGCAGGCCTACGTGGCTGTCGCGACCTGAAAATCAAGTTTCTAGGTTAATAGATTATTAATTTAATTAAATTGACTAACTTAGCTCGATCTCTCCCAAACTCTACCCATTCACAACTTATGGTTCAAATAATGAATATGCAAAAGATTTTCAAATTGAAGTCATCACTAATTGGTACACTGATTAGATACCTAAATAAAATATCGAGAGAAATACTTTACTCCTATGAACCAGAGATTAATGAGTTCGGGGACTTGGTTTCTACTAATATTTTATTTAACACCCTTTCGGTACCAACTTTATGAAAATGTTTAATTGGCAATTCTTGATGAACTCTAACTTAAGGCTCAAAGATGCACTTTTTTTTTATTTGAATTTTTTTTATGAATTTTTCTGTATTTTATGTAATTTTCTGTTTTTTACTGATTTTTTTTTTGTGATTTTTTATTTTTACGGATGAACTTAAATTCAAATTTCAAATCTTTTAGTTGAAAGATATATAACCGTTGTTTTTTTTTAATTAAGTTTCGATCTAAAACCTGATAGATCAACCCTAAAAATTTTCCTAATCGATTACATTTTGTAAAGATTTTGATATATTGAGTATCTTTATGAAATTTTTGAAACTATTCGAATTTGACAAAATTTCTTTGAAATTTAGAATCTCATTGGCAATCTTTTGATTTTGGCAAGAGATAAATCAAGATACTCGAATATACACAATATCCACAAATTGACAAGTAACACTTCACTAGAGTCCCTTTGCAACATTCATTTTCATATGCACAATGTTGTTTTAGCTTTTTTGAAACACAAACTTTTGAGACCAAACGTACGGTAATTTCAAAAGAAAACGAACAAGTGTTTTTAGTCACCCAAACAGCTCCACAGGATATGTAGCACGTTCCCGAGTATGACAAATCGATGAACAATTTTTTTCGATATGCAGAATGTCGTAAAATTGGCAAACGAACACTCCATCAATTCAAAGTATGAAAATTACCTAATCTCACAGTTGCTTGCCGATTTGATGTGGAACTTACGCAATCTTGCGGACCGAGTTTTGAACATTTTGAACTCACACAAGGGTCCATAGGAGGTATGTGTGAGAACTATAATTCGAGAAATCGATGATCCCGAAACCTTAAACACGAAACGAAATTCATGCAATATCGGGAACGAAGATGTGAAAACATGATAATAAACGAACATACCTCAGCCATTGATGAAAACGATGATTTCGTATACGTGCGTTGAACGTCCGATGAAAACGGGATCTTTCTAGCCAATTACCCCTCCGAAGTGATGGTGTGTTCTCCGTGGTTTTCTCTATGAACGTAAATCTCTCTGTACGTTCTGGATGAGAAATTGATGACTTAATGAAAACTGACGTCGTAACAACTTTTTCAAAACTGACGTAGAGCGCTTGGTTTGGATAACCCATTTAAACCGATTCTGCCCCTTACAGATAACTGTCTCCCATCAAGATGATTATCAGGCGAGACGGTTATCACATAAAATTAATGTGCGTAATATAGCGTTGATGTAATTTAAATGTCGGTATTTTATTAATGTGGGATCATAATTAATTATTTATAACATTCTCCCACTTGATCTCAATATTCATCAACGAAATTTTAAATCAAATGCACATTAACTTCATGCTGAAGACAAAACACTGAATCATGGCGACAAGTCCTCTTAGAACGAGTATTATCTTCCATGTATCGCAAAATACATCTTATCTCATTAAAATCAGCCCATATGTGATAACATAACTTAATGAATAAACCCTATGGTTATTCTGGGTTTACTTAATGAATAAACCCTTAAGTTTATTCTAGGCCAAAATGACCGATTTTCTCATAATAACTGAATGTGCACTTTAATTGAGAAAAACATTACAACCGAATGAGAGTTTCACAACTTTGTCCATATAAAGAAATTTACACAATGGGACCAATTCCCATTCTATCTACATGATCCTTATAACTCTTTGGTGGCATGCCTTTAGTTAAAGGATCAGCTAACGTCAATTCAGTACTAACGTGTTCTCGGCCACTTTCTTTTCCTTAATACGTTCCCTAATGGCTAAATACTTAATGTCGATGTGCTTACTTCGACTACCACTCTTGTGGTTTTTAGCCATGAAAACAGCAGCTGAATTGTCACAAAAACATCTTCAATGGTCTAGCAATAGAATCCATAATTTTAAGCCCTGAAATAAAACTATTCAACCACACACCATGCGAGTTGGCCTCAAAATAGAAAACGAACTCAGCCTCCTAGTGAAAGTAGTAACCAAAATCTGCTTCACACTCCTCCAGGAAA
>JAGVVM010013032.1:0-13529 GCA_019149425.1 Psidium friedrichsthalianum
TTAATAAACTTAAGTGGATTATTAGTCGTTTTTTATTTTATATTTGACTTATATATATATCCTTTTATTTTATTTTTTTTTTTTTTCTCTTTTTTAATTTCCTTTGTTTCTTCAAAATCCCACTGCAAGGGGCGCTGGACTTAGAAACAAAAAACAAAATAATAAATAATAAATAAACGAAAATTCATATTGTTTATAAAATTCTAAACAGTTCCCATAGTGATTTAGTAATATAATGTTTTTATTAGAAATGTATAAGAAATGAGTTTTCCTAGATTGCATTAAATTATGAAAGTGTTTTAGCAATATAAGTTGAGTTAGTTATGAGTCAAGAAATTTGCATTGTGATAAATGGGTCATAAGCAAGTTATATGAGTCAATTTGCATTGAACAATTTATGACCCTATCCAATCCATTGATTTGATAAGTTTACTAATATGTAGCTCTATGTATGTTTTTAACAAATAAATTTGGCATATGTTAATTTTACTCTTTTGAAGAGTTTTTTTATGCTCCATCTTTATGGAAGCTTGAACAAGTTAGTTCCTAGACTCATCAAACAAGTGGACGGGTCTTAAATGCTCCGACTCAAATAGGCCCATTTAGCATGTTTATAGCTCATTTATTACAATGCAAATCTAGTGACCCATAACCTACCTGACTCAACTCATATTCATTAAACAATTTCATATTTAATTTAATCTAGAAAAACACATACCAAACCAAGGTAAAGAGTGAGGAGTAAGTGAGCATAATATCGAGTAAGGGTGAGAAAGAATGAAGAGAGAGTTGTATGATGGGTTAGTCCAAGTAACTTGTAAAATCATTAATAATTAATTTATGACACATTTATAACCAATTTAACACTTCTAATATATTTAAACTTATTTATGACCCATTTATTGAATATAGTTAATCCATATAACAACTCGGTTCTTTATATATAGGTTAAGAAGTGATTTATGGCCTAATTTGACAGTCTAGTTATTCCATATGTTTCATTCCACCAGTATAATTGTGTGAATCTCTCCACTTTTAAATGAATTCATTGTGTGTGTACCCTCAAACGCTCAAAAATATATTCAAATACCTTCCTATCTTTCGAAGGGTATTTCGTGTGCATCCAAATAATTACCCTTCTATTTGCCTTTTTCTGGCTTGTTTATGCTTCTATGACAGAATATGGCATTACTTATGCAAAAGGATTTCTACAAAGGATCAGAAGGAAGAGCTTGAAAGTAAAAAGGGCAAAAGGATAGTCAAAGTACCAAATTTGTGTATGATACTCACTGTATTGGCGAAATTTTTCATTGGCTCACCTGAGTGTCAAATTAGAGAAAAAACAATCATTTAAGTGTCAAATCAAATTGTCCAAATAAAGTGTCAAATCAAAGAAATTCCAGCCAAATGATTACTAAATTTTTAATATTACGTGGCAAATTATTTTTGAAAAATCAGTCCACGTGGATTTTTTTTTTTTAAAATTTAGTCCATGTGGACTTTTAAAATAAACATAAGCTAAAATTATTTAAAAAAATTATATTAAATTTAAAAATATGCTAAAAAAATAAAAAAATTCAAAAAAGTCTGAAAAAAATTATGGCTTGCAGCGGCAGGGGCTGTGCAAGCCCTCCCGCTGCAAGCCATTTCCTTTTTTTTTTTTTAAACATCTTTTTTGTTAGGTCTTTAGCTTATTTATAAATTTATGAATTTCTTTAATTTTTTTTAACTTTTAGCTTTTTTGTTGCTGACTGGATCATTCAACGAGCGGCGTAGGCTTAAGCTATTATTAAAAAAAATGTCACGTAGGGTTTCCGACCAATCATATCGAATTTTTTTTTTTTTTTGCCGATTTTTTTGTAATAATTATTTGCCCAACTTGTTCTACATTTGTAACAATAATGGCCCACCTTGTTCCAGTTCAGCAGCCAGGTTATACAACAATTCTTAAGAATACGTGGCTTATACCAAACACATTTTGCCAAGTGACTAGCTGCTCCTTTATTATTGCATTCCATTTACAAGCAGAACAGTACCTTCCATTGGTGCAGCAATTCGCAAGATGCAGGAAGGGATCCGACATAAAGCAGCCAGCACTTGCAACAATCATCAGATCTTGAATCCATGCTTCTCAAACAAATGCTGATAAGATCAAGAGATAGACCTGAACGATAGACAATTTCTTGTTGGACAATTTATCAAGCAAAGGGCCATAAGATGCCAAGGTCAAATCATAGAAAAAAGTACTCTCCACTACTCAATGTACAGTTCATTGACTGCCTGGCTATTTTACACATCTTCTACACTTATTCAGCAATATAAACAGTCAGAGCGCAACTTTAAAGACCAGAAGCTCTACCCTTCTAGATTATGTCCAATCCAAGCTGTTCACAAGTAATTGTCCTCAAGAATATGCTTGAAATTATATGTCAGGATACAAGCAGTATTCCATTCCAGCAATTTCGTTTAACCCCAAGCCTGCTTTCTTCTTAAGTGACGCCTTTTGCTCCATGCACAGTAGAGCCTTTCCAAAGAAAGCATCACGCTTCTGCTAAATTTGTTCTGTTGGTTATCATGAGCAAGATGAAAATATCGCAGTAATAATTGACAATTCTGCTTACTACGATGCTAATAAGTCGTAATTGGCCAGGACGATAAGTTCATTAGCAGTCCAATGAGATTTTTATGCAGCACTTATCAGATAAAAGTTCCCCAATTACGGTCAACATCCTTCGATCTTCCCGGATCGAAGACAACCCCAAACTTGGGACTAACGGAGAACCAGCTTTAAAATAACTGAGTTCTAAGAAGTCTCTTAATAGTATAGCTCTAATTTGAGCTCCAACCATCTCGATCCTTTGCGGTTGGGTTTCCAACCGTAACCAATTGTAGAGCTTCTCAAAACCAGTTGAGCTCCAATCATCTCGATCCTTTGAGGTCGAGTTTCCAACCGTAACTAATCGTAGAGCTTCTCAAAACCAGATTTTACATTAAGAAATGACACCTTATCTCCATTCGAGAAGATCAGATGGTCATCAGCAAAGTAAAAGTGAGTGAATGAGTAAATGGCCAAACGGAAGTATGAGAGTGTAGAATTGATTTGTCGTGCATGCGTTGAAATCGCAATTGCTTATTCTCTGCTGCAGAATTTTAGTGAAAACTTGCACTGTCATCACAAATAGGAGGACATTGGATCACCTGGTCTTAAACCATTCTTCCCTCTAAAAAGCCAAGAAGCTCCTACCAACAATTATAGAGTATACAGAAGTAGTAACGCATTTTTCCGGCCAAGTCAAGAATATAATGGGAATTCCCGACCAAAAAAAAAAAATAGAGTGGGAACACCAATTTCAGTCAACAGATTAAAAAAAAAAAAAACCACCACACACACACCCACTTTAACCTTCATAAGTCAAGAATGCAGTGGGAACATCATCTATTTGTTGTTTTTTAGTTTGAAATCAGGGAGGGTTCATGCATGTGGGACACTGACAAAATCACAGAAGCTTATAAAATTTTCTGACGTCTATTGCATTATGAAATGCGGGGAAAAGGGCAAAAGGATGCATGTGCCTCTCTGCACTTGGCACTTGCGGATCATACTTTTGTTTAATTACGTATTGTAGTGAAAATGTATCACCGACTCCTCTAATTAGAAGGTGTGATCCATGATATTTAGCTCGAAAAATTCAAATAAATACGAGCAATTTTTGGCCCAAATATAGAATATGTTCCATGGAAGCAAGTATTTGCGCACAAATATAATTTAAGCAATTTATTAAACACGTCATATGCATATATATTAAAAAAAAAAAAGGAGTAGCGATAGAGGAATACAATGTAGTGGTCCAGTCCAAATGGGTGCCGACACCATTGCCAGAGATCTTACAGGAGTTATGCCTAATCAACTATACTGAAAGCCTCGTACAAAGGTTGGTTTGCAATGGAGCCAACATTCATTTCTAAGAACAGCACACTCTTTTGCGAAGAAATGCTCTCACAGATTGGTCTCTCAAGAATTTGATTGCAAAGTATATATAAGAGAGATTTTGCAAGTACTAGTAGTGTGAGTCATTTTATTTATAGGGGACATGAAAAAACAAAACAAAACAAACTCAACTAGCCGTTAATAGCGCTTCAAGTGGGTAGAAATTCGACTATTGAGACTTCTAGCTTTCCGGCTAAAAATCACCTGGACACCCATTGGATTGGGCGGACAAGTCCAAATTCAAAATTGTGGGAGCTGGATGTCCGGAGAGCTATATCGGCCTGGCGTCCAGCCATTACTTAGCACGTAAATGCTTAACTTTAACGTGGTACTATGGCTAGCTCGAAATCACAGCTTATTGCAGCGTTCAAAGTTGTGGTTGTTGAAACGACACAATAAAAGGTAAAAGTACCAAAGAAGTTATAAACCGATTGCACGGGTACCAATTCATCATAAACCTTTCAATTGGATCAATTTAATCCTAATTCATTTTGCATTGGTACCAATTCAATCTATTCAGTCGATTTTATCCATAAATTGTTGACGTGGACGCCGACAGATGGCCGACGCTAAGATGAATATTATTTAATAATATTTTAATTTTTTTTAACTTAGGGTTTGGCCAGTGAGGGTTGTCGATTAGCCCTCATTAGCTGGAGGGGAGGGCCGAGCCACCCTCGATGGCGGCTGGTGAGAGCTGGGTAGTCCTCGGCATCCCTAGGTGAATGTCGAGGCCCTTGCCAAATCTAGGAGAGGGCCGTCGCGGCCTAGCCCTCGCTAGCAGCTGCTGGGGGCTAGTCGGCCCTCACTACCAGCCAGTGAGGGTTGTTGGCGATTTTAGCTAAACAAACCCTAAATTTCAAAAAAATAAATAAATAATTTTTTCAAAAAATTATTAAATAATATCCGCGCCAGCGCTGATCATCTTATGTGGTATTGCCAGCTTCCATATCAACGATTTCTAGCAAAATTGATCGGATGGACTAAGTTGGTACCATTGCAAAAAAGTTCATGACTAAATTTGTCTAATTAAAAAGTTTATGGCTAAATTGATATCAATATAATATATTTAAGGCTTTTTTGGCGGCAAGAAAGTGAAAGCGTTGATATCATTGTGTCAAACAGCACTACTTGTCTATACCAAGATCATGGGCTGGAATCTTCCATATACATCACGTCATGTATAACAATGTAAGTAACAGACAAAGGGCACATGATTAGTCTCTTTAAATATTCCTTTTCTTTTTCTAAAAAAATAAGTAATAATAATAATGAAATAAAAGAGAGTGAAAAAATTTTCAAATCTGCTCATTGTGAACAGCGATCCACCAGACACGGCGGCTCAGCAGGTAATTTATTACAAAGTCAACGGAACAATCACAATCAGATGACGTGACGCGTGCGCAAAAGAAGGTACCAACCACATTTTATATATATAATATGTATGTATGTATGTATTTTTGGTGGGTAAAAGATTTCATTTTATATCAACTCATAAGAACCGATAAAAGGATCAAATGAGCTTCTGAACATAAAAAGCCCCAGATTACATGTGGTGGGTTGGAGACCCAGTTCAGAGGGAGTTCGTGTTGGCATTGAGGATCAAGTAATTTTACTTCAAGAAGAAGAATGTTCCACCATCACCAAAGTGAGTGTCTAAAATAAAACCTTTTGCTATCAAAAAGCGTTCAAAACAGGATTGAAAGCCAATATACAACACAACGAATTGTCTTCCTTTCTTTTTCTATAAAAATGATGAGCAAATTTATATGAGTCGAGGTCCGAGTGTCTGTCGATACAAGTAAAAGTGAGTTAATATATATTTTTAAACAGTACTCGAAAGTAAATCATTTAAAGTAATGTTCGGTGCCAAAAATTGGATCCCACTTTTACCGCATCTCATTTTAAGAGGTGTTTAGTGAGTAACATTTGACAGACACATCATTTTAACTCCAAATTGAAGGAAAGTGGGCTGAAAGGTGATCGCTAGTGTGGCTTGTGAAATTAGTTCTTAGAACTAATTGTCATCATGTTGGTCGTATTGTTGCAGTGCGCGATGCTCAGTGTGCCTTAAATCTATTACTCAAACAAAAAGTGAGGTTTATCTCAGTTGTGGCTTTCGAAATTTACCTTTAGTGAACATTTGTTTTAGTGAAAGTGTTTTCCAAAATTTGATTTTTTGTACTTTCATCCATTTTGTTCGCTGAAAATAAGTTAATCAAAGGAAAACACTTTCTTTCAACCAAAAATAAAATAAAATAAAACAGAAAACACTTTCCGACCAACGGAAAATTCATACATAAAATCACGAAAGTGAATTCTCCAATCTAAAGAGGTGAAAACATTGTTCGAAATTGTTTCTCGAGGCCATGGCCGCCACCGGCTAATTGTGTTGGAGGATGGAAGAAGAAAAAAAAGAAAGAGTAAAAATAAAATAAAAAGATAATTTAAAATTTCGATTTTTTTAGATAAAATCATGAGATGAAGACATTTTCTAAATGAGATATAAATACCAGAAAACGGTTTTTGATCACATATTACCAAACAAAGGAAAACAAATCATTTTCATGGAGTTTTTCACCGAACAAACATACTTCTATGTCGCTTATTATCTCTAAAGGAAATGTCTCTTTTTAATTCTCCCTTCAAATTATAATTCTCATCTAGAACGAGGAACTAGCCAATGTTTGATTTATTGGTTTGTTTGCTTACTTGCTTTAATTGAAACTATTTGTTGTGACATCTTTCACCATTTTCTTAATTGAAAATATCTACTGTTCAATATGGTCAAAGATAATTCCTTTCTTATTTCCCAATGGAAATTGGTGTAAATTGATGATCTTTTGCTGATGAGTTAAGCCTAATATTACTCCTAAGCGTACTGATGGAACGACTTGCATGCTTTAGCAATTGAGTATTGGGGAAATTGTCTAATGCCTGAACTTGTTCTACAAATGTCAATTGAGTCCTAAACTTTTCAATTTGCCAATATAGTCCTAAATCTTTGCATCAAATTCCAATATAGTCCTTTTGGTCACATTATCGTCAGAAATTGCTAACATATAAGTGTGGCACGTAGTACAGCCAGTGATGAATGCAACAGGATGGTCGTATGATAATGTTTGTGAACAATTGGAATCCGATACAGTAATAGCGGTGTGTCTAAACTTTGTGAACGTTCAACGATGTTGCCACTGTAGAATGAAGCGGTGAAATCTATTGAAGACATTATGATGTTTGACCTTTTTGGTATTCTTAGACTGCCATATCTCTCTTTTACAAGAATCAAGTGCAATCAAAGCAATCAGACTATGGGAGTGTAATCTAAGGATAAGCGTGGTTCTAGGATAGAACCTGAAATCCAAATTCAAATCTATGGAAAACCTGTTTAATTTCAGATTCCAAGATATGCAAGGTAGGTTCCAAATTCCATAAATTGAAGAATTTGTTTAAACGGGTAAGTTTCAGGTGCTAGGTAGATGGAACCTAAACTTATAACGAGTTTTTATATTTTTATTGGTATATGTATTCACATGATCTTATGTTTTCCATTGCGTCCGATGATGAATGTGTACTCTGAAATCATTAGTCTAAGCTTTTATTTCCGATGATATTTACAACTGAGACTTTTACTTTATTAATATTTCATATTTATCCGTGTATCTAAATATAAGTTATGGTCAATGGATAGTAACAGTATGAATCTGTTGGGCATTTGGAGAATCTTGTTGACTTGGATCTTAAATCTTGTTGAAGCCTCAAGACTTCCTACTACATTGAAGTCGAAATATCTCAAATTCCTGCACTTGAATAGCTGCACTAGTCTTTTGACCAAAAAAGAAGGCTGCTCTCGTCTCGCAGAGTTCCCGACCATCTCGGGACAAATGAAATCACCGTAATAAGTTCGAATGTAACGCAATCAAAGAATTGCCAGATTCAAGCGAAAAGATGATTTCTCTCTGACTTCTGTTTATAATAACTCAAAGGAACTATAACTTCTTCGTGGCAGCGACCACAGGTTGCAAGCTCTTATATATGTGAATGTGTTGTGTCACGCCCCGAACCTCCACGAGCGCGCGACATCTACACGACGACGGTTGATACTTGCGACATCTCAGGACTGTCGCCAACCCAGAAACTTTAATATCCAAATAAATGCTAGTGCAAGTGATACATTATCCCTGACAATGAATGAGCAAGGACTAGCGCAACCATAACACATCATTTTTATAAATAATTGTCGCGACCCTAAAAATTTTCGATCGGTAGAAAATCTCAGGTTAACGGATTATCAGGTTAATTAAATTGACTAACCTAATACGGACCCTCCCAAGCCCTACCGAATCGCAACTTTAGTTTTTGTTCGAGTGATTTTAGAATTTGGAGTCGCAGTCGATTAGAAACCTAAGTAAATTAGTGGGAGAACTAAATTACTTCTACGAACTAGAGATTATGAGTTCGAGGACTTGGTTATGCCAGTTAATTAAAATTAATGCCCTTTCGGTACCTTAATTTCATGGATATTCTAATTTCGGCAACTCAGGCTTGGTTTACTCCTAAGATTCTAGTGGGGTGTTCTCTTTTTGTATTTTCACTTTTTAGATGGAATGCATGTGAATGACATTTTTTTTGGTATTTTCAAAGCGTTAAAAATTCCCTGAAGACAAAAGATGGAGTGAACTAACGACTTCTGTGTAGTGTTACGACCTCCAGCAGGTGACTCAGCCTACTCATTTTACGATTTGATGATGCAGAAATTAAACTACAGAAAGTAAAGAGTAGTAAATAAAGGACCTCCAATGGGTGGCTCGGCCTACCCATTTTGGAGTTTGATGGTGCGAAAATTAAATTGCAGAAAGAAAAGGGCAGTAAATAAAGAACCTCCAATGGGTGGCTCAGCTTTGGCTTGGCCTTCCCTTTCTGGGATTTGATGGTGCATAAATTAAATTGCAGAAAGTAAAGGGCAGTAAATAAAGGACCTTCAATGGATAGCTCAGTCTTGGCTTGGCCTTCCCATTCTTGGTTTGATGGTACGGAAATTAAATTGCAGGAAGTAAATGCAGTAAATAAAAAACCTCCAACAGGTGGGTCAGCCTTCCCATTTGGGGTTTGATAGTACGAAAATTAATTTGCAAGAAGTAAAAGGCAATAAATGAAGAACCTCTAATGGGTAGGTCGGCCTTGGCTTGACCTTCCTTTTCTGGGGTTTGATGGTGCAGAAATTAAATTGCAAAAAGTAAAGGACAGTAAATAAAGAACCTCCAACGGGTGGGTCAGCCTTCCTATTCTTGGGTTTGACAATGTAGAAATTAAATTACAAAAAGTAAAGCACAAGAGATCTTTACACCACCAAGTGGAGGGAAAGAACCTACTGCAATTTGAGGTTCGGATCTGATTTGATGGATTTGATTACCGAATTCAGATATTGTATCATCTCATGGATCAAGATTGCAGCTCAAACGACGGGGATCAACTTGTGACTTGTGTTGATTGTTGGAGGAATCAGTGATAGTAACACCTAACTTTAAGATCTCACCATATTTAAGATTCTCTTTTGGAAGAGAATTCTCTCTATTTTTTATTTATTTTTTCTTCTCTCTAATTTTTCTTCAATCTCTCAAAACTCTCTCAAACATCCAAAATTTTCTCTCCCCAAAAATCCCCTTCTAAGCTTACTTCTTCCTCATTTTATAACCCACTCATCTATCTCCCATTCTAATTTTTCCGCTAACTCTTCTTCATCTCATCTTCTCTTCTCTATTCTCATCTTATTTTCTCCATCTCCTCTTCTTCATCTTCCCTTCTCCATTCTAATTTCTCCACTAACTGTTCCTTTTGTTATTTAAAAAATAATCTCTCAAGTATTAGGTATTTGCACTCTAGTCCTTGAGATTTTAAGTATTTGCAATTCAGTCCTTGGAGAAATATTTCTTTAGGTCCAAATCTCCTTACAATTTTCAACACACCTCCCCTATGCTTGGTCGAAATTCACGCATGTCTAGTTTAATCATTTGTCAAATTTAAGTTCATTTCTTACCGTTGAAAATAATGCAAAATTCAATTAAAACACTTTTGCAAAATTGAGTCATTCTAGGTATAATTAGGCCAAAATGAAAATTTGGACTATTAGAGAATAATGTCACAACTCCTAAAAATAAATTGACTCAAATTGAATTTTTTAGGCCGGATTCAAGATTATGCTCGTGAAGGAATACATGACCCCAAATTAAATTTTTCAAATTTGCGATGGCCAACATGAAAAGAGATTTGAAAGAAAAATATTGACTATTTTTATGTATTTTTGTGGCCTCAAATGTTATTTTTCCCAAATTTTTAAATATTTTTGTATTTTTTGAAAAATATTAAAAAATACGAAAAATATGAAAATTTTTTGTTCAACAATGGTTCCCTAGGCTTGGCCAAGGCTTCCAAAGTTGATTTTTTTTTCCATTTTCTCATTTTTTTTATTTTTTTTTTATGAATTTTCGAAAATCAAAATGCTGAAAAATGTTGAAATATGAAAAATCATTTTTTGGTCAAAACTGGTTCCTAAGATTGGCTAAGGTCCCAAAGTTATTTTTTGATTTTATGAATTTTTATAGATTTTTTTATTTTTTTAAAGAGAAATATGATTAAAAATCAGGTGTCAATAGATACTCTTCTTTGAAAGGAAGCTTAGCAGAGGTTCATTTCAAAGACGAGATGACACCTGAATCCTAATCAACTCAACTTAAGGAAATAAAAAGAGTTGTGACATTTGATCTCTAATACCTCTCTGTGGAAGTTCTGATCCAAACGGGGCTTGAAGAAGCTCTTATAAAGTGAAGGAGAGATGGAGAGGCGAGCTTACCTAGTACTTACCTGCCTATCGTATGGCTATTGCCTGACCTGGATGCTCTTTGAATAGATACCCGAAGATTCATTCTAAAGATACTTTGGGGAGGTTGAGCTTTGACCCGTATGGTAGTCGACCCATGTCAGAGTTCCTAATGAAGGACTCTAGTGGCGATCTATCCTATTTAGCGGATTCGCCTGCATTTTGACCCGTATGATGGGTCACCCCATGGCAGATTCCTAATGAAAGGATTCTACTGAGCGGTTTACTTGATATCGGGTTCACCGAAAAAGATACTTGTAAAAAGGACTTGGTACCTATAGGAAGGACTTTTTTTTTGGGTAAGGTACCTATAGGAAGGACTTTTGTGCCTATAAAAATGACTTTTTGCCTATAAGAAGGACTTTGTGTCCTGTAGAAAGGACCTTGATGCCTGTAGAAAGGACATTTGAAAATGGTTCACTCGATGTGGGTTTTGTCGAAGGAGTGCCTGTAGGAAGGATTTTGTGCCTATAAGAAGGACTTTGTATCCTGTAGAAAGAACCTTGATGCTTGTAGAAAGGACTTTGAAAATGGTTCACCCGATATGAGTTTTGTCGAAGGAGTGCCTTTAGGAAGGATTTCGTGCCTATAAGAAAGACTTTTGAAAATGGACCGTTCCGTATTGGGTTCCAATGGAAGGCTCCAGAGACAGCACACCCTATTAAAAGGCTCGTTCATGTGGTGCCTGCAACTCAGGACTTAAAAATAGACCATTCCATATTGGATTTCCAATGGAATGGCTCTAGAGACAGCATCCCCTAAATGTCACCTTTTAGGTGGACGGGAGAGGTATTGACGTGAAGGGTGCCATTCTAGGATCTAGGAAGTCCAGAAATCCTGCAGAAACTCAAATTCAAATTATCTTACCATGAAGGGTGCTATTTTGGGATCTGGGAAGACCAGAATCCTGCAGAAGCTCAAACCCAAATTATCTTACCTTGAAGGGGGGTTCGTATAGCAGTCACGTCGTTTGCCCTGCCGTTCCCAGGCCCGTCCTCTCACCTATAAGTCTTTTCATATCTCAAACCTAGGCTAAAGTTGTATGCTGGTGTGGTTGTGTGATTAGTGGTTTAATTATATTGGTATTATGGATAATGGGTTGCTTTATGCTAGTTTGGGGCTTTGATTTTGTTGGCTCACATGCTAATGGCGAACGTGTGGGCCTCTTGAAAATTCGGTTTTTTTTTTTGGGCCTTGAAAGGTCATAGATGTCTTGAATGGGTGATAATTGGCGTGGAGGTTTTGATGGGCCTAAGGTTTTATACGAGTCGGCTTTGGGTTCTAATTTCAGTCTTAATGGGCTCTAAATTAATTATTTACCGCCAAATTTCTTGATGTGGGACCTTCTTGGACTAAAATTATAATTGAATGGCCCAATGGTGGTTTGGAACATTAAAGATGAGGCCCCTAATGCACATGGGCTTGAGAGTGATCTCCCAATAAAAAATGGGCTTAAAATGGGCTAAATGGGCTTATTGGTTAACTGTAGAAATTGGGCTTGAGCCCCACAGAACGAATTAATTCTCATTGGGCCTTAATTCATAATGGATTAAGATTTAATTAATGGGCTCAAGTTAACTTAATGGGCACTTGGTTACTATATCGGGCCTAATTGGAATTATTTAAGCCCATACTAATTAATGGGCTCTAACCCATTTCTTTCACCTTGACCCGTAATGGGCCCAACTTGACCTATGGGGGCTTTAAACCTCTATAAGGGGCGGACAACTACCTTATGAACTTAACTTACCCTTGGGGCCTTGGGCCAGGGATTGGACCCCTTCGAACTCAAATCTTTAATTTTGTCCTTAAACTCGAGATAAAGCCTAGATCCAACTACACCTGATGGGTTTGTTTAATAATGGTCATTAGTCGCGGGTTAATAAATCCCAGGGGACTAGCAGGGGGGTGGTTTAGGCCGAGTTGTTTGAGACCCCGCTGATGTGAGTTCCTACGTATGGTTTAGACCCGAGAATTATTTGGGATTAAACTTATGGGTTTTTCTGATTTACGGTGATATTGTGTCGTGTTGCCCCTCCTTTGATTTTCCTTATGGCTTGGCATGTTTGTGCAACATGAGAGTGTGATTGTTGCTGATGCGTTCTTACCTGTCAATTTATATCCACGCATGCCTGCTCATGTTTGGATTGACTCATATGCAATCATGTGGGCCCGCATTCATTGAGAGCTGGCATGGGTCAACCCGAGTTGTGACGCGAGAATGTGCCCAGAGGGGAAACTTGGAGAGAAAAGGGAGACCAACGTAAAGGCGTTCGAGACGCAGTGTGGTAATATGCCGATATGTCCACTGTTGTGTGAGCCCTGATGGGATTGTTGAGTGGACAGATGGGTATGGTCGATTGGGACATCGGTTATTGCCGATTGAGCTGCCTAGCCTGATCCTTGGTCTCGTATGGCCGTTTGAGGCCTGTACCCCCCCCCCCGCCCACCGCACCCCCCCAACCGCCCCCCCCCCCTCCCCCCCACCCGGTCATTGCATCATGGCATCTCATTGATATCCATTGTGCCCGTAGTCTGTATTATATGAATCTGTGTTGGTATATAATTTGCGCGCGTCTGTTATTCATGTGGGGTCTGGTACTAGGGGACTGAGAGTTCCTGAACCTGACACGGAGAACCTAGTTGCATTGGATGACAGCCCGG
>JAGVVM010013034.1:0-15292 GCA_019149425.1 Psidium friedrichsthalianum
TGTTCATTCCCAGCTCTCAAAGCGTCACGTTTGCATAGCTATTCTCCTCTCTGGTCCCTCTTTCTCCGTCAATGAAAAGTGCGAGTACCGACCCCAGCAGAGTAAAGTTCGCATCAAAAGGTTCTCCATAAAACCCTCACCCTCACTCCTTTATCTTGGGATTCCATCTGTATCCGCTCCTCTCTCCCTATTTAAATGGAGCCCCCCCTCAATCGCTTGAAACAACCTACTTAACTATCATTTGTAGTTTTGCTAAGATAATCCTCCAAGAATAATCTTCTTTTAGCCCTTAAATAAGAAAAAACCAAATCCTATAGAAGTATCAAAACGAATATTCTAATATAGGATAAAAATCTTCATGCCGTGGCAACAAGGGTAAAAATCGCCCATCGCGCATATTTGACTGCGTGCGGATGGATGCTCCGTCCTCAGGACGGATGCATCCGTCTCGGTTCTGTACACGGCCACAGATTGCATCTGCGACGCGTCCGTCCATCCAGGCGGATGCATCCATCTCGGTTTCTGTCTTCAGTCAAGACGACTATAAGGCTGCAGTTTTCCAAAACTTCTCACTGATGCTCTTCACTTCATTCTTCCTCAATCACACCTGGCAACATAGCAAGACCGCACTGTAGAACTTGAGCTGAAAACATGAGGATTAATTTAATAAAAAAAAATCATCTAACCACAAACCAAAACCTTAAAATAAAACAAAAAGCTAAAAACTAAATAAGACTCAAACGGCTAAACTCAATGTCCTCATTTTAGAAGCACGTTAACTCTACTTTTGTAGAGTTATCACCAGGCATAACCAGCCACAAACGATAGTGTCGCCATCCGTGGAGTTGAAGGGCGCCGAGTTACCGCCGTCCTTGATTCTCGGCAAGCCATCTGTGAGAGGGTCGCGTCCACTTTAAAGAGGAAAAAAAGAGGAGGAATGGGACTCCATCTTCCTCCAACAACATTACGCCTTTCCTGCCCACCGGAAACCTGTTGCAGTTTTCCAATTCAGAGAGTGAAAAGTTGCAGGCCTTGAGGCGAGGCCTCAGGTTCTTATCTTTTGGAAGCTCTCGTTTCTCTAACTGTGACTGAGCCTTCTTCAAGACATAGGCAACCGCTAATAGGGTTCCAATCTTACCGGAGGTGCTTTCGCTTTGATTGTGAAATCACTTCCTCCATTGGTGTGATAAATCCTCTGCCACATAATGAAGTTGTCTCCCAAGTTCCATTAACTACAAGTGAAGAGTTCAAGTTGCAGTACATGCCGTGCGAAGAGGCGGTATTACTTCCTAGCGGAACGCAGCTTCATTTCACAACACATCAACGCATTATGTTTAAGCTACAACAGCTCACAAGGAGAGATGGGTCCTTCAGTGAAAAACATGAAGACCAGGTCCATGTCCTCCTCTATACGGGGAAAAACCAAAGAAGCAAACCTCAACCTCTCTCCCCAACCCATCTTGCAGATCAAGAACCAAGACTTGCAAGCCCAAGTTCCTGAGTCTCGACCTTCAAATCTCCCCTCAAAGCTCCGCGAACTCTCCATTCACGGTCACCCACGATTAAAGGCCGACTCCAAAAATCTCTAGCAATAAATTGAAGCTAAGTGCTCTTTTTATTTTTCTGGTTTTAGATGCAAATTAGCACAGATTTTCTACACTGAATTTCATCATGTTTTATGTAGGGCAACAGTTTCGTATCAGCAATAAATAATCAATGAAGCAAAAAGACGAAGCAATGCTGAAAGTGGCCATCCGGGCTTCGTTACTCGAGGATGGCACAAGAGTCAAATTTTCGAGAATTTCGTTGTTTAAATGGGTTAATTTAATTTTCGATTATGTCATGTCATATTCATATTGTAATTTTCTGTATTTATCGCTTAAAAGATCCTAACCCTAGATTGCGGTAGGCCCTGCCCCCTACTTGGTGGTGTAAAGATCTCATGTATTTCATCTCTTGTATTTTGATTTCCATATTATCAAATCCAAAAATCGGTAGGCCGAGTCACCTGCTGGAGGTTCTTTATTTACTGCTTTCTGTACTCTATTTTATGCGTTTTGGTTTCTACACCATCGAATCCCAGAATTTACAGGTTGAGCTACTTGCTGGAGGTTCTTTATTTACTGCTTTCTGTACTCTATTTGATGCATTTTGGTTTCTACATTATCAAACCCGAGAATCGGTAGGCCGAGCCATCTGCTGGAGGTCGTAACACTGCATAGAAGTCATTAGTTCACTCCCTCTTTCGGCTTCAGGGAATTTTTAATGCTTAACTTTATATACTGTTTTTTTATATCGCATCTTTTAATATTGTGTTTATATTCAGAATATTTTGCATCGTCAGTCTTATTTAATTCGAAAATACCAAAAAATGTCATTCATGTGCATTTCATATAGTATAGCTCATGCATACTTTGCCATACCGCATACGTATTCGTATTGCAATTTTCTGTATTTTTCGATCCGAACCCCAGATTGCAGTAGGCTCTACCTCCTACTTGGTGGTGTAAAGATCTCACGTATTCTGTTGACTGATTTTTTTATTCGTCATATTTGTATGTCACGTACGCATGTCACATATGTACCTCGTATTCGCCTCTATATATATGTATGCATATCGTATTCACATGTCATGTACGTATGTCATATTCGTATTGTCATTAATTCATGCATATTCATTCAAAAAAATTCAAAAGAAAAAATCCTAAAAATTAGGAAACGGGCCATTTTGACTAACCAATCCTATTTTGATGATTTTCCTTACTGATATTTTCAAAATGACAATTTTGCCCCTTATAGGCAAATTGTCTTAAGAAATTCCAGAAAATTCAGAAAAATCTCAAAAATTAAGAAACGGACCATTTCGACTATGCAATCCTATTTTTGATGATTTATTCGCTTGTCACATTCACATGTTCGTGTTCACATGTTGTGTACGTATATACACGTACGCATGATTCGCGTACACATGTTACATACGCATGTCCATGTACGCATGTCGCGTTCGCATGTCCACATACGTATGTCGCGTTCGCATATCATATTCGTATTTATTCGTATCCGCCTGTCTGTATTCGCATACCTACATACGCATGTCCACGTACGTATGTCCCGTCTGTATGTCCGCGTTCGTATGTCGCATCCGCATGTCTGCGTTCACGTGCTGTATTTGTATATCCACATTCGTATGTTGTATTTGCTTATCCACATTCGCATGTAATCTAAGTGCACGTTTGCATGCCATATTTGTATATCCATACTCGCATATTCATGATTGTATGTCCGCGTTCGCATGTATACGTTCGCATGTCTATATTTGCATATTCACGTTTTACATATCCATGCACCAATTACCATTCATGCATTCCATCTAAAAAGTAAAAATACAAAAAAAAAAAACACCTCACTAGTCTTAGGAGTAAATCAAGTCTGAGTTGCCAAATTAGGATATCCATGGAATTAAAGTACCGAAAGGGCATTAGTTTTAATTAACTAGTGTAACCAAGTCCCTGAACTCATAATCTCTAATTCCAAAAAGTAATTTAGTTCTCCCACTAATTTGCTTAGGTTTTAATCGACCTACTAAAAAATGATTAATAGCGACTCCAAATTCTAAAATTATTTGAACAAAAACCAAAATTACAATTCGGTAGGGTTTGGGAGAGTTCGTATTAGATTCGTCAAGTCAATTAACCTGATAATTCGTTAACCTGAAATTTCACCGGTCGAAATTTTTTAGGTCGTGACACCATGTAATCACTGTAAATTATCTTTACATCTATAAACAAGGGTTTCCATTTCAACCTCATCTCACTCTTCTCTCAAGCGTGTATGTTTGGATAGGGTTTGCTTCTCATCTTTTGAAGTACTCTAATTGATAGGTCTGAAGCACATTCATTTGGAAACTTATATCATTTTCAACAAAAATAGCGTTCCATGGGATTTATGATGCATGATGTATGTTAACGCATGTTTGGATAACCTCAAAAGCTTTTCAAATGTGAATGCAAATGGGATGCTTATGAGAATCTTATATCTTTCTGGACATGAGAATTGAGTATATCCTAGACTTTTAGAAATCTTAAAACTCTAGGAAGAAATGACTCTGAAAGTTTTAAACTCTAAGGGATCGGGAAAAGGATACTTATCTATTTACCGTGGCTAAAGATCCCTAGGGATATAAAAGGAAATTGTCAGTGTATATTCTTGAATTTTGAGAAAATCGAAAAAAAATAACAACTTTACCCTTGATCATGCATTTCAATCTAAATGAGAATGCAATTTATCCATTGTGGCAACAAATCCTTGTCAAGATGAAAAATGAAGAGTTAGTGTACATTATGTGTCCAAAATAAGTTGGAATAATACCGCCTTACTCTTGATTATGTATTTTGATTCGAATGTAAGTGAACGAATTGTAGGAATTTGCCATGTATGAGGCATGGCGATGACCCACTTTACTTCTATATTTGTCCCTCCATTGATTGATGTCCTCCTCTCAAGAGAGAGGAAATTGAGTTAGCAACTAATGTCAAAAGAGGTAAATTGGAACCAATATAGTTTTACTCTCCATTGGAGCCCATTAGAAGTCTTACCAACATATTTTGTCAAAATAGTAATGAATTTGTGTTAGCAAAAGGGACAAAATAGATAAATTGGACACGATACCCAACTACCCTTCGTTTGTCGATGGCGATGTTTCCTTCCATTGGAGTTTAAAGGTGTTCAAGAGAAAACCCTCGGTCACATCAACAATGCATTTATGCATTTGCCCCAATCATGTGGCATTTGCCCCAACTAGATGTCTTAGTACCGTTTCACAATTTCTTGCAATTCTCTATCTAATATGGGTATCTCTTGTTTAGATTTTCATGTCTCTCTTCACCTTCTTGACATTGGGCTTGATAACTTTATCCTAACATGTTTTGTCGGTGGTGTATTAGAATTTTGCCCCCGGATTGATCTTTTGGTGAGAAGGGATGGATTTGCTCCAAATAGGCTCTCCTTGTTGATTCCACTCATCTATCTCAGTTACGAAAGTCATTAACTGTTTTCATCTGCCCCTTGATGGCTTGACAACCACTTCAATTGAACTTATGTCAGCTCCCTTAAAAAGTGAAGATGACTCACTCATTAAATCATTTATGAAAAAAAAATTTCTTTTGAAAATTACTTGGAACTTATCACATGATGACTTGGTAACTCTCTCAATCGCATTCTCCTTTCAAGTGTTTGATATTTTCCTATTAAAGGAAAAGAAATCATGTCAAAAGGTATAAAAAGTGGACAATTACAATCGATACAATTTACCCTTCCTTAATATTTATCCTTTAAGTGTTAACATTTTCCTATTGAGAATAATGACAAAACATGTCAATAAGAGATTATGAAGGGTAAATTGGAATCGATGCGAGATTACCCTCCATTCACTTTCATCTTCCTTGATTTTTTGGTGCCCTTAAAAGTATACACACATGAAGGATGTATGCATAACATGCATGATGCAGGTGATCTAAAGGGATTCGTGTTTGCAACAAAAAATGACTATATGACCCTTACTCTATTCATAGAAAGCGTTTCTTTATTGCATATGACAAGCGGCAAAGTTCTAACCTTTTCTTTTCCTTTCCTCTCAAATATTATTTTCGAAGAGGCTTCTAGTCAATAAGAAGTTTGAAAGGATTCAAATGTCAATTGAATGTGTATCAAAGCTTTATGAAAGATTTTGCTCCCAAATGGACCATTAAGATGCTCTTAAATTCATTTATTCTAAATGCATGTTCAGGATGAAGTGAAAGGGTAGTGTTGGGATTCTTGCGGTCCCGAGCGCTCTTTAAATACATGAAAACATGTCATATGCTCAGCAGAAGAAAATAAATTCAAACGGCGCCCTAGATCATCTTAGAAATCCTCATATACTTTAATCGAAAATCGAACTTTCTGAAGCTAGTTCAGAAATGTACCTGGATAACAGAGTTAGATGCGGCTCTGCTTCTTTGTCCTCGAGCCCAAGAAGTGTCGGGCCTTTAGTTCAGACATGCCCCGACACCCGTACGACCTTGAAGACGGAGATTCGGAGAAACGGTCCTCGGATTATGCTAGTAATCCTCGCAGCGTCTCAACCCGAACCCTTCGTTTTCAACCAATGGAAACACAACTTTGTGTATCCGAATCGTCGATTCTCGAGCTCACTTTTCTCACGAAATTTGGCACGTATATATGTGTTTCTCTCAAGTGTCTAACCTTAGAACATGAGGCCCCTTACCTCTATTTATAGAGGTGAGATTAAGAGAGAAAGAGGGGGAGGGGCGGTTTAAACCGCCCCTCTACAAGGCGCCCCACGTGGCAGCCAAGGGGGCCGCCACGTGGGCTGCCAGCTGGCCCACGTGGCACCACTCTAGTGGGCGAGGTCAAAGGCGGCAATTTTGCCGCCTTTGACTAGCCCGTCGGCCGGTCATGGCTGCCCATTGGGTAGCCCAAACGGCGTCGTTTTGGGCGGCGATCTTCATCCACGGGCTCTAGACCTTCTAGACTTCAAGTCTCTCGAGTTTCGTGATCAAATCACGTCGTTTGACGTGCCAAAGGTCTCTGTCAAATGGATAGAAAATCCTATCCTACTTTTAACATTTTCTAGAGAATAACATTTCTTATCCTTTCTTTTGGACAATAATCATTATCCAACGATGACGCAGGCATGATGTAATCATCACATTATCCATGGACATCATCCTGATTTCATGCCTGTGTCATCTATTTCGTCCTTTAGTGAGCATTAGAAAAGGGAAACGAATCCGATCCGTTTCAATTCCTTTTGACTATTCAAATAGTCCTATTGTATTCTCGCGATCCCGTCTTCGTTATGGACATCGCTAGATGTCGGTTAAGGCGTGTGACATGCCTAGGTTCACCCCTGAATTAGTAGTAAGATTCCTCAAGAAATTGTTCGTCCCAAATCAATCCTTAGATCCCACAAACTGTAAGTGACGTCTAGCAACATATCACGGTTACCCAGTCAGAATGAAGTATGAAGACAAAGTGAACCTGTTGGCCTTGGTTCGGTGTTTTCAGTTCTTCTGTCTTACCATGTCTCAATCGAATGAGGGCCATGGATATCTGAGTCAAACCCACAGATTCGATCATATGCACAAATCTATCTGACGTGCATTCGGCGAGACTTTTCTCAACTTCTGCCTTGGCCAAGGACTTTCTAATACACCGTCACGAATAGATCGCATAGGACATCAACCTCATCTAATGAGGAGACAGATCCCAACTGTTGCCCACGCATGTGACTTCGTATATGGAGGACTGTGACCATCATGCACAGAGGCGGATCAATGATCGGCCAATATCGTACCTGTGAACCACAGCCATCCAACATACAAGCCAGCACCGTGGCTCAGGTCTGAGGACCATTAACACACCAAGCCCAGAGCGATTGAGATACTGACCAAGCACAAAGCCTCCATGTTAGTCAATCGCTCTTTCGTCACGTTCAGTGGATTCGATCGAACTTGTTTCGATAGGAATACCTGTATTCCAGCTTAGACATCTAACGTCCGATGACTTGTGACTCGTCATCCCTATTGGGCATCTCAATCTCAATAGCGAGGCTGCGAACACACTGGTCTCAACAGGCTCGTGGACACCCAATCCACGATCCTTCGACCAGGAACCAATTTGAAGATCATCGATCAACTGATGACCTGTCACACATATTCTTGACGCCTCAAGAATGGGTATCAGTTTTAACTGATCTTATGGAATTTATTCATCTAAATTAAAGGGACAAGATGAATAAACATGCGTCTTGCCATTAATTTAATATCGATAGTACAATATCTATGCCATACATGTGACCATCACATGGTTGCTTTAGGGCATACTCCTAACAGGTAGTCCCTATTTTGTCATCTAAAGGCATTGTTCCTTAGGTACCTCATCTCTATTTATTGCCTTTTTACAACAAACGTGATGTCTTGTCATGATTTGTTGGTGAGAGGAGTTGCCCTTATGATGCAATCCTTTTTGGTGTATGTCACCCAAAGATACTTGCTTGGTAACTTATACTCATGGGTTGAATGCACTTCACATCTAGGTGGATAACGTGGCTTTATGTAGCTTCATCATATCACGTTAGCGCATTTATGCTTTGTTTGAGTCAATCATGTTTAGATCAGGAGATTTGGCATTTCATATCCCTCAATCTATCCTGGCATCTATCATGTCTCAATGTTTCTCCCTTTTGTTACACCAAATGATTAAGCTCTTTCTCAATTATCTGAGGATCTTGACATTTGACATTCCATGTCATATGGAATGTCAAATGTCAAGATCCTCAGATAATTGAGAAAGAGCTTAATCATTTGGTGTAACAAAGGGAGAAACATTGAGACATGATAGATGCCAGGATAGATTGAGGGATATGAAATGCCAAATCTCCTGATCTAAACATGATTGACTCAAACAAAGCATAAATGCGCTAACGTGATATGATGAAGCTACATAAGCCAAGTTATCCACCTAGATGTGAAGTGCATTCAACCCATGAGTATAAGTCTACCAAGCAAGTATCTTTGGGTGACATACACCAAAAAGGATTGCATCATAAGGGCAACTCCTCTCACCAACAAATCATGACAAGACATCACGTTTGTTGTAAAAAGGCAATAAATAGAGATGAGGTACCTAAGGAACAATGCCTTTAGATGACAAAATAGGGACTACCTGTTAGGAGTATGCCCTAAAGCAACCATGTGATGGTCACATGTATGGCATAGATATTGTACTATCGATATTAAATTAATGGCAAGACGCATGTTTATTCATCTTGTCCCTTTAATTTAGATGAATAAATTCCATAAGATCAGTTAAAACTGATACCCATTTCTTGAGGCGTCAAGAATATGTGTGACAGGTCATCAGTTGATCGATGATCTTCAAATTGGTTCCTGGTCGAAGGATCGTGGATTGGGTGTCCACGAGCCTGTTGAGACCGTGTGTGTTCGCAGCCTCGCTATTGAGCATTGGATGCCCAATAGGGATGACGAGTCACAAGTCATCGGACGTTAGATGTCTAAGCTGGAATACAGGTATTCCTATCGAAACAAGTTCGATCGAATCCACTGAACGTGACGAAAGAGCGATTGACTAACATGGAGGCTTTGTGCTTGGTCAGTATCTCAATCGCTCTGGCTTGGTGTGTTAATGGTCCTCAGACCTGAGCCACGGTGCTGGCTTGTATGTTGGATGGCTGTGGTTCACAGGTACGATATTGGCCGATCATTGATCCGCCTCTGTGCATGATGGTCACAGTCCTCCATATACGAAGTCACATGCGTGGGCAACAGTTGGGATCTGTCTCCTCATTAGATGAGGTTGATGGTCCTATGCGATCTATTCGTGACGGTGTATTAGAAAGTCCTTGGCCAAGGCAGAAGTTGAGAAAAGTCTCGCCGAATGCACGTCAGATAGATTTGTGCATATGATCGAATCTGTGGGTTTGACTCAGATATCCATGGCCCTCATTCGATTGAGACATGGTAAGACAGAAGAACTGAATAACACCGAACCAAGGCCAACAGGTTCACTTTGTCTTCATACTTCATTCTGACTGGGTAACCGTGATATGTTGCTAGACGTCACTTACAGTTTGTGGGATCTAAGGATTGATTTGGGACGAACAATTTCTTGAGGAATCTTACTACTAATTCAGGGGTGAACCTAGGCATGTCACACGCCTTAACCGACATCTAGCGATGTCCATAACGAAGACGGGATCGCGAGAATACAATAGGACTATTTGAATAGTCAAAAGGAATTGAAACGGATCGGATTCGTTTCCCTTTTCTAATGCTCACTAAAGGACGAAATAGATGACACAGGCATGAAATCAGGATGATGTCATGGATAATGTGATGATTACATCATGCCTGCGTCATCGTTGGATAATGATTATTGTCCAAAAGAAAGGATAAGAAATGTTATTCTCTAGAAAATGTTAAAAGTAGGATAGGATTTTCTATCCATTTGACAGAGACCTTTGGCACGTCAACGACGTGATTTGATCACGAAACTCGAGAGACTTGAAGTCTAGAAGGTCTAGAGCCCGTGGATGAAGATCGCCGCCCAAAACGACGCCGTTTGGGCTACCCAATTGGGCAGCCATGACCGGCCGACGGGCTAGTCAAAGGCGGCAAAATTGCCGCCTTTGACCTCGCCCACTAGAGTGGTGCCACGTGGGCCAGCTGGCAGCCCACGTGGCGGCCTCCCATTGGCTGCCACGTGGGCGCCTTGTAGAGGGGCGGTTTAAACCGCCCCTCCCCCTCTTTCTCTCTTAATCTCACCTCTATAAATAGAGGTAAGGGGCCTCATGTTCTAAGGTTAGACACTTGAGAGAAACACATATATACGTGCCAAATTTCGTGAGAAAAGTGAGCTCGAGAATCGACCGATTCGGATACACAAAGTTGTGTTTCCATTGGTTGAAAACGAAGGGTTCGGGTTGAGACGCTGCGAGGATTACTAGCATAATCCGAGACCGTTTCTCCGAATCTCCGTCTTCAAGGTCGTACGGGTGTCGGGGCATGTCTGAACTAAAGGCCCGACACTTCTTGGCTCGAGGACAAAGAAGCAGAGCCGCATCTAACCTCTGTTATCCAGGTACATTTCTGAACTAGCTTCAGAAAGTTCGATTTTCGATTAAAGTATATGAGGATTTCTAAGATGATCTAGGGCGCCGTTTGAATTTATTTTCTTCTGCTGAGCATATGACATGTTTTCATGTATTTAAAGAGCGCTCGGGACCGCAAGAATCCCAACACTACCCCTTTCACTTCATCCTGAACATGCATTTAGAATAAATGAATTTAAGAGCATCTTAATGGTCCATTTGGGAGCAAAATCTTTCATAAAGCTTTGATACACATTCAATTGACATTTGAATCCTTTCAAACTTCTTATTGACTAGAAGCCTCTTCGAAAATAATATTTGAGAGGAAAGGAAAAGAAAAGGTTAGAACTTTGCCGCTTGTCATATGCAATAAAGAAACGCTTTCTATGAATAGAGTAAGGGTCATATAGTCATTTTTTTGTTGCAAACACGAATCCCTTTAGATCACCTGCATCATGCATGTTATGCATACATCCTTCATGTGTGTATTACTTTTTAAGGGCACCAAAAAATCAAGGAAGATGAAAGTGAATGGAGGGTAATCTCGCATCGATTCCAATTTACCCTTCATAATCTCTTATTGACATGTTTTGTCATTATTCTCAATAGGAAAATGTTAACACTTAAAGGATAAATATTAAGGAAGGGTAAATTGTATCGATTGTAATTGTCCACTTTTTATACATTTTGACATGATTTTCTTTTCCTTTAATAGGAAAATATCAAACACTTGAAAGGAGAATGCGATTGAGAGAGTTACCAAGTCATCATGTGATAAGTTCCAAGTAATTTTTCAAAGAAATTTTTTTTCATAAATGATTTAATGAGTGAGTCATCTTCACTTTTTAAGGGAGCTGACATAAGTTCAATTGAAGTGGTTGTCAAGCCATCAAGGGGCAGATGAAAACAGTTAATGACTTTCGTAACTGAGATAGATGAGTGGAATCAACAAGGAGAGCCTATTTGGAGCAAATCCATCCCTTCTCACCAAAAGATCAATCCGGGGGCAAAATTCTAATACACCACCGACAAAACATGTTAGGATAAAGTTATCAAGCCCAATGTCAAGAAGGTGAAGAGAGACATGAAAATCTAAACAAGAGATACCCATATTAGATAGAGAATTGCAAGAAATTGTGAAACGGTACTAAGACATCTAGTTGGGGCAAATGCCACATGATTGGGGCAAATGCATAAATGCATTGTTGATGTGACCGAGGTTTTCTCTTGAACACCTTTAAACTCCAATGGAAGGAAACATCGCCATCGACAAACGAAGGGTAGTTGGGTATCGTGTCCAATTTATCTATTTTGTCCCTTTTGCTAACACAAATTCATTTACTATTTTGACAAAATATGTTGGTAAGACTTCTAATGGGCTCCAATGGAGAGTAAAACTATATTGGTTCCAATTTACCTCTTTTGACATTAGTTGCTAACTCAATTTCCTCTCTCTTGAGAGGAGGACATCAATCAATGGAGGGACAAATATAGAAGTAAAGTGGGTCATCGCCATGCCTCATACATGGCAAATTCCTACAATTCGTTCACTTACATTCGAATCAAAATACATAATCAAGAGTAAGGCGGTATTATTCCAACTTATTTTGGACACATAATGTACACTAACTCTTCATTTTTCATCTTGACAAGGATTTGTTGCCACAATGGATAAATTGCATTCTCATTTAGATTGAAATGCATGATCAAGGGTAAAGTTGTTTTTTTTTTCGATTTTCTCAAAATTCAAGAATATACACTGACAATTTCCTTTTATATCCCTAGGGATCTTTAGCCACGGTAAATAGATAAGTATCCTTTTCCCGATCCCTTAGAGTTTAAAACTTTCAGAGTCATTTCTTCCTAGAGTTTTAAGATTTCTAAAAGTCTAGGATATACTCAATTCTCATGTCCAGAAAGATATAAGATTCTCATAAGCATCCCATTTGCATTCACATTTGAAAGCTTTTGAGGTTATCCAAACATGCGTTAACATACATCATGCATCATAAATCCCATGGAAACGCTATTTTTGTTGAAAATGATATAAGTTTCCAAATGAATGTGCTTCAGACCTATCAATTAGAGTACTTCAAAAGATGAGAAGCAAACCCTATCCAAACATACACGCTTGAGAGAGAGTGAGATGAGGTTGAAATGGAAACCCTTGTTTATAGATGTAAAGATAATTTACAGTGATTACATGGTGTCACGACCTAAAAAATTTCGACCGGTGAAATTTCAGGTTAACGAATTATCAGGTTAATTGACTTGACGAATCTAATACGAACTCTCCCAAACCCTACCGAATTGTAATTTTGGTTTTTGTTTCAAATAATTTTAGAATTTGGAGTCGCTATTAATCATTTTTTAGTAGGTCGATTAAAAACCTAAGCAAATTAGTGGGAGAACTAAATTACTTTTTGGAATTAGAGATTATGATTTCAGGGACTTGGTTACACTAGTTAATTAAAACTAATGCCCTTTCGGTACTTTAATTCCATGGATATCCTAATTTGGCAACTCAGACTTGATTACTCCTAAGACTAGTGAGGTGTTTTTTTTTTTTGTATTTTTACTTTTTAGATGGAATGCATGAATGGTAATTGGTGCATGGATATGTAAAACGTGAATATGCAATATAGACATGCGAACGTATACATGCGAACGCGGACATACAATCATGAATATGCGAGTATGGATATACAAATATGGCATGCAAACGTGCACTTAGATTACATGCGAATGTGGATAAGCAAATACAACATACGAATGTGGATATACAAATACAGCACGTGAACGCAGACATGCGGATGCGACATACGAACGCGGACATACAGACGGGACATACGTACGTGGACATGCGTATGTAGGTATGGCGAATACAGACAGGCGGATACGAATAAATACGAATATGATATGCGAACGCGACATACGTATGTGGACATGCGAACGCGACATGCGTACATGGACATGCGTATGTAACATGTGTACGCGAATCATGCGTACGTGTATATACGTACACAACATGTGAACACGACATGTGAATGTGACAAGCGAATAAATCATCAAAAATAGATTGCATAGTCGAAATGGTCCGTTTCTTAATTTTTGAGATTTTTCTGAATTTTCTGGAATTTCTTAAGACAATTTGCCTATAAGGGGCAAAATTGTCATTTTGAAAATATCAGTAAGGAAAATCATCAAAATAGGATTGGTTAGTCAAAATGGCCCGTTTCCTAATTTTTAGGATTTTTTCTTTTGAATTTTTTTGAATGAATATGCATGAATTAATGACAATACGAATATGACATACGTACATGACATGTGAATACGATATGCATACATATATATAGAGGCGAATACGAGGTACATATGTGACATGCGTACGTGACATACAAATATGACGAATAAAAAAATCAGTCAACAGAATACGTGAGATCTTTACACCACCAAGTAGGAGGTAGAGCCTACTGCAATCTGGGGTTCGGATCGAAAAATACAGAAAATTGCAATACGAATACGTATGCGGTATGGCAAAGTATGCATGAGCTATACTATATGAAATGCACATGAATGACATTTTTTTGGTATTTTCGAATTAATAAGACTGACGATGCAAAATATTCTGATATAAACACAATATTAAAAGATGCGATATAAAAAACAGTATATAAAGTTAAGCATTAAAAATTCCCTGAAGCCGAAAGAGGGAGTGAACTAATGACTTCTATGCAGTGTTACGACCTCCAGCAGATGGCTCGGCCTACCGATTCTCGGGTTTGATAATGTAGAAACCAAAATGCATCAAATAGAGTACAGAAAGCAGTAAATAAAGAACCTCCAGCAAGTAGCTCAACCTGTAAATTCTGGGATTCGATGGTGTAGAAACCAAAACGCATAAAATAGAGTACAGAAAGCAGTAAATAAAGAACCTCCAGCAGGTGACTCGGCCTACCGATTTTTGGATTTGATAATATGGAAATCAAAATACAAGAGATGAAATACATGAGATCTTTACACCACCAAGTAGGGGGCAGGGCCTACCGCAATCTAGGGTTAGGATCTTTTAAGCGATAAATACAGAAAATTACAATATGAATATGACATGACATAATCGAAAATTAAATTAACCCATTTAAACAACGAAATTCTCGAAAATTTGACTCTTGTGCCATCCTCGAGTAACGAAGCCCGGATGGCCACTTTCAGCATTGCTTCGTCTTTTTGCTTCATTGATTATTTATTGCTGATACGAAACTGTTGCCCTACATAAAACATGATGAAATTCAGTGTAGAAAATCTGTGCTAATTTGCATCTAAAACCAGAAAAATAAAAAGAGCACTTAGCTTCAATTTATTGCTAGAGATTTTTGGAGTCGGCCTTTAATCGTGGTGACCGTGAATGGAGAGTTCGCGGAGCTTTGAGGGGAGATTTGAAGGTCGAGACTCAGGAACTTGGGCTTGCAAGTCTTGGTTCTTGATCTGCAAGATGGGTTGGGGAGAGAGGTTGAGGTTTGCTTCTTTGGTTTTTCCCCGTATAGAGGAGGACATGGACCTGGTCTTCATGTTTTTCACTGAAGGACCCATCTCTCCTTGTGAGCTGTTGTAGCTTAAACC
>JAGVVM010013037.1:0-25176 GCA_019149425.1 Psidium friedrichsthalianum
CCTGCAACGACCGCACCAGGCCCTCACGCCCAAGTCGTGGCGATCGGCAGCGTCGACAGGGCCTCTGGTCGGGGACCATTGTCAAGTTGCGGGGGTCCTGAGCGAAGGCTGGAATGCGAGAGGGCGAGAGAGCCTGAGTTCGCCTCCGAAAGCCTCAGGAGGAGCTTCACGTCCGGCGTACTCGACGGCGATGAGCTTACTGGGGTTCTCGATGGAGAGAGAGATGTTTCCATCGGGCGGCGACAGGGGAGGTGGAGATATTGAGGGACGAAATCGAAGAGCCCAGGTCGAGCCCGAGCACCGGCGGCATTAGAGCTGGTATCACCAGACAGATGACCATCAGGAAGCCGAGAAAAGTGGGTATGGTGGATCGATACAGGGGCCGATGATCGGCCTGTGCCTCTCGGGCCGCAGCGGCATCGGCGATGGCGATGCTGGATTTTTTTTTCGCAGCGGGTGGAGTCGGGGGGGAGGTCGGCCATTTGGGACTTTGGTGGGGGAGTTGAGTGATCTCGCCTCTCATTTAATAAGAGGGCGCGGTCTCGCCTCTCAAGTTTCTTCGTTTTTTGGTCAGAAGCTGCTGAGAAGTTTGTGGGTAAAGAAGACTGGGAGGTCAATCCTCTCGGTCTCTCAATGCGTTTTACTGTTCTCCTGGTACTAAAAGTACGTTTTCGATCAAGAAAACTAAAAAATCATGTAATGTGACAAGAGACAACGACATTGGAAAGAATTACTAATTTTTTTTTTAAACCTGTTATAATTGTTAATTCAACCTTAAATAATTTTTTTTATTAATCTAATCCTAAATCTTTTTCGTCAATTCAGACTTAGGGTTAATTTAAACAAAATCGCGGATGTAATGAATTTTTAATAATGCTTTTTTTTTTTTTGTAACTTCAAACATAAATAGCTGACAGAAATCACTACATTCCACTGATTTAAGTAGCCATTGCCATGTGTTTCATGTCCGCGAGATCTGAGCGCTCTATTCCTATGGAATCCAGACTGAATTCTCCCGACCATCGAACCTGACCTAGCAAAGATTCTATGAGGGGGCACCACTTTTCCGGAAAAGTAGTGCCCCCACGCACCGGCAGTGGCACTACATTCCAAAAGTAGCGTAATCCTTGCCCTTGCCCCGGATCACGAACCTTGAGCATTTGCCTTTTGTTGATTTGCGCATTATTTGCATATGCTTGCCTGAAGGTGAAGGGATGTTCATGATGTGGTGGAATGCTCATCCGTGTCAGAAATACAAAAAATAAAAAAAAAAAAACTCAAAATCAACGTATCTTTCTCACATCCATTCTTCGCCACCCACATGTCTTGTTACATTAAACGATCAGGATTTCAGTCTGGATTTCAGAGGAACAAAGCTCTCAGATCTCGTGGACTTGAAATAGTAAGGGATTGCCAAAGAATTTATGATTAGTTTAAGGAAAACATTTTTTTTTCACGGTATATTGGCTTTTCTTAAGGCTATTGTGTGAGTACAAATTATGAAAATGGTTAGGATGAAATTGTTGGGATTTGGATACCAAATCCCATAAAATGTGAATGAGAAGTGTGGATGAAAGTAGTCTCACATTGGATAGAACAGATGATGAAAATGAGTTTAAATAGAAAAGCCTCTTAAATGGATTTGGATCCCAAGGAACACTCCAACTTTTGTAGAAGGGAGAGGACCTACACAAAACTGAGTCGGTCCACATGCGCGATGGTTGGGTCGGGTGAGTTTGGACCTGTTCTTATTTATTAATTTTTTTTGGAGTTCAACCCATTTCATCGAACAGATACGATGATCTATTATCTGAATAGAACGAACCTTTCGGGTCATCGGACTCTTCATTGCTTTGAAAAATCGTTACTATTTATTGCTCTTGCAATTTTATTTTTTTTCCATGCGACATCATTCTACTGCTCTAAAAAAATCTTCATCTATCATCATTGTTGCTTTGGCGATTGATTCGCAAAGTTGCGTTCAAAGGTTTCCTTTGAAGAAATGTCGCTTCATAGGAAAGGCGATCCGTTTTATTCTAAGAGGCAATTGTTCAAGAACCTTGAGTACCAGTGGATGGGACAAATTTATCTTAAGGATACAACGTGAATTCGTTGGGCTTGGATCATTCATCTACAATCGGTTTACTCGTCCATACTTGATTTGAGGTTTGTCGAATAACTTTATTTGTGCACATTCGAACACTTAGGGATCAACAATTTTACAATAAATTTTTCGTGGTGTGTTCGTATAATTGTTTTTCTTTTCTATAATTTTTGTTTTCGTAACAAAAATGGCTACAACATTGATGACACCAATTAGGCCTGTTCTGACTCATGGAGAGAAGCCAGAAAAGTTTAATGGGGATGATTTTAAAAGATGGCAACAGAAAATGTTGTTCTATCTTACAACCTTGAATCTGGCAAGGTTCCTCATAGAGGATGCTCCTAAATTGGATGAAGGAGAGACAAGCAAGGAAAGGGTCGTTGACTTCTTGTGTCACAACTATATCCTCAATGGTTTGGACAATACCTTCTACGATGTTTATACTTTGCCGAAAACGGCTAAGGAGTTGTGGGAAAGTTTGGACAAGAAATACAAAACAGAAGATGTTGGCTTGAAGAAATTCATTATCAAAAAATTTATGGACTTCAAGATGGTAGATTCTAAAATCGTCTTAAGTCAAGTTCAAGAATTTCAAGTGGTCATGCATGACATTCATGCTGAAGGTATGATAATCATGCGTGCCGCCGCCGCCATCTCGGGCCGGGCTCGGGTTTGGGTCTGGGTCTTTTCTTATTTATTAATATTTTTAGAGCTAGATACGATGATCTATTGTTTGAATAGACAAGTTCTCGTTTTGGAATTATTTTTTCTTTTTGAACATATATTTCTGTTCGTGATCGCTCATTAGACTATTGATTCATGTTCGCCCATCTATAACTGAACGAAACTTTTCGGTTCGTCGTGACTCTTCATTGCTTTGGAAAATCGTGACTATTTATTTCTCTTGCAATTTTATTTTTTCATACGACATCATTCTCCTGCTCTAAAATTTTTTTCTTCATCTATCATCATTGTCATTTGTGCGATTGATCCACGAAGTTGTATTCAAATGTTTCCTTTGAAGAAGTACTGCTTCATAGGAAAGGCGATCCGTTCTATCCTGGAAGATAATTGTTCAAGAACCTTGGGTATCGATGGAGGGGACAAATTTGTCTTAAGGACACAACGTGAATTCATTGTGCTAGGATAATTCATCTACAATCAGTTTACTCATCCGCACTTGATTTCAGGTTTGTCGAATAACTCTATTTTGTTCATACGAACACTTAGACACAATAGAGATAATCATAATAATGTTGTTACCATAAATTTAGTACGAAAAATTGTGGAAAAAAGTATACTGCAGCAAAGTTTGGGTCTTCAATTAGTTACTTCCCTATTATGGGCATTGGGTGCATTATAACTGTGGATGTGTTGCATTTATTCATGTGAGATCACATGATGAATCCTCTTTGAACTAAAAGGAAGACGATCCGCCGTCTCATTCTCTTTATGTTTCTTTCTGGTTGCTGCTGTTAGTTTTATTCCCTACATTCATGGCAATAATCTGCACCTGTTGATTCCACATGTAAAAATTTGCTAGAGTTTTTCCGGTACGTTCAAGTCGACTCTTCAGTTTACAGAGGATTATCCAAATAAACCTCCGCCAGTGCGCTTTGTTCCTCGAATGTTTCACCCAAATAGCAAGTTGCAGGAAAATCAAGTTACAAGCTGCCTTGAGTGAGCATCTATGTTACTGATGGGCTTGTTTTATTATTGAAATATTCATAGTTTATGATGTTGCAGCAATACTCACATCTATCCAGGTATTATATATCTTCCTGTTTTAACTAACCAAGCTACATGGACAACAGCAATTCCACATACATACACCTTGCATTGAGGAAATATGGGGCGGACTATTAAGACATTGAAAATCAAGTTGTTTCATACCCATTATAGTATGAGATCTTGCCTTACGAGCTCACTAGACCATGCGGACTAGGGGTGATCGGTTCTCGGTCCGCTCTGGTTCCCTCAAGAACCGACAACCGGACCGGATCGGACCGACAAATGGACTAGACCGGACCCAAAAGAAAATGCAGCCCAAATTATTTTCAACTTGTTGAAATCATCAACACTATAGAGAACCAAATTGGGAAAAAAAAAACGTGGGAATCCCATGGTGAGGCATAGAGGCATTTGAACTGAAGTGAAATGTGCCCTCAGTTTTTAATTTTAAAAAATTAAAAAAAGGATTGATCCGATCCGGTCATAAGTCCTTAGAACTAAGAATTGGACCGCCTGATCACCGATTCTAATTTTGGGAATTGGGAATCGGACCAGACAACTCTAGAACCGGAAACCAAACCCATCGGTTTCGATTCAGTTGTGGTAGTCCGATTTGCTCACCCATAATGTGGACTACTATCAGCTTCTTAGAAAAAGGGAGTGAGAGTTAAAAGATTCCAAAGTACTACCCCTATCATTCTCACATCCATTCTTCAACTCTCACCTGTTGGCCACGTGTTGGCTGCTGAGTGGCCAGCCATCAGTTTTGTCCCCATGCACGAGGCCAAAAAAAGGGTCAAATCAACCCCCCCCTTTTTTTTTTTTGTGATCACAATGTTAGATCTCACATCCATTCTTTGTCTCTGTTTTGTCCCCATTCTTTAGAAAATGAGAATATTTTTGTGCTCTTTTTTTGTTTTTCTAAATATTTGGCCGAGAAGAAGATGACCCTTGTTGGTGATGTTTATACTTTTCGTCTTGGTACGTTTCAATGGTCTAAAGTATACGGCCTCGCATCATTATGTAACAGAAATGGAGAAATTAAAGAATGCTCCGCAAAAGCATGCATGCGGGATTGCTTTGATCACGTCCAATAATTTTACACTTTAAGGAGGGAAAGAAAAGGGACTTGTCTCAGTCAACCTCATAGTGATGAGGTGCTCAATGGCGTGGGTCTTGGGATCCAAAAACGACAGTAATTGTCTCAGTCAACCTCACCTGCGTTTTGGTCAATCGATGTGCTTCCCTCCCTGGCACCAGTGAAATCGATTAGCTCTCCACTCGTTCAGAGGTGAAGAATGGATGTGAGAGTTGAAGAAGTGGGGTGAGAGGAAATATTTTTGGCTTGACTTGAAAATGACCAAATATTCCCCGCTCATCTATCCAGGCACTATAAATCCTCCTGTTTTTACTAGCATGCTTTGTATAGGAAAGCAACTGGAACCTGCGCTGGATGGATATCTTGGTTTTGAATTTGAACTTGGCATCATGTGTTTTCTATATGCATGGACTCTGCTGTTACTCTTTGGTTGACATGGCTTTGTTGAGTGGATTCATTTATTGTCTCTGTCTCATTTTGCCATACAATGCGTGGATATTCAACAAGTTGTTCTTGGCTTTGATACGCGCCTCTTTGTTCTTGCTCACCTTGAAATGTCGACTGTAGACATGTTTCAGTGAGACCCTTGCACAGTTCTTACTATGATGCCGAATACGCGATTGAAATTGGCTAAAACAGGAAACGCGGATAAACGGAGGAACAATCTGTTCTCTCAATTTTTTTGAGGTGCACTGTGATGCCTCGGGCGTTGGTATTGGGGGTGTCCTGAGCCAGAAGAATAAACCAATAGCATTCTTCAGTGAGAAATTGAACGAAGCGAAGAAGAAGTATTCTACATATGATAAAGAATTTTATGCCATTGTGAGGAGCTTGGAGCACTGGAGGCATTATCTTATTTCAAGGGAGTTTATTTTGTATTCTGATCACGAGGCCTTGAAGTACATTAATGGGCAGCATAAACTGAATGCCAGGCATGCGAAGTGGGTAAAACTGCTTCAAGCTTTCAGTTTTGCAATTAAACATAAGGCAGGAGTGATGAACAAAGTGGTAGATGCATTGAGCAGAAAATATTCCTTGCTGTCTACAATGCGGGTAAGAGTTCTGGGCTTTGACTCTTTTAAGGAATTATATGTTGATGATCCCTACTTTGGCGACGTTTGGAGAAAGTGTAAAACCGAGCCTTTTCAGCAGTTCATATTGGTAGATGATTTCCTTTTCAAGGGAAACATGCTATATATACCTCAGTGTTCTTTGAGGGAATCTATTATTACTGAGGGGCATGCAGGAGGCCTAGCTAGACACTTTGGGGTGGACAAAACGATGGCCTTGCTGTGTGAGCACTTTATTAGCCCCGAATGGAGCGTGATGTGACGCGATTTGTTGAGAGGTACAGGGTATGTCACGTGGCCAAAACAAGGGCACCAATGCTGGTTTGTATATGCCTCTACCTGTCCTAGTTGCACCATGGGAGGATGTCAGCCTTGACTTCGTGTTGGGGTTACCAAGGATGCAACGGAATAAAGATTCCATAATGGTGGTTGTTGACAGATTTTCGAAGATGGCGCACTTTATTCCCTATCACAAGACCTTTGATGCTTCGCAGGTTGCTCGTTTATTTTTGTAGAAGGTTGTTAAGTTACATGGGGTTCCCAGTCGATGACCTTAGATCGTGATGAGAAGTTCGTGAGCCACTTTTGGCGCACTCTTTGGAGGCATATGGGAACCAGATTGCAGTTTAGCTCCTCTCATCATCCTCAAACTGATGGGCAAACCGAGGTTGTTAACCGAAGCTTGGGAAACCTGCTACGAAGTCTGGTTGGTGATAGTCCACGACAGTGGAACTTGATTTTACCTCAAGCAGAATTTGCTTATAACAGATCACAGAATCGAACTATAGGCAAGAGTCCTTTCGAAATAGTTATGGGCGTAATCCAATCACTCCTCTGGATCTCACGCCACTACCTGTTCACAAGCAGTTCAGTTCAGATGCCGACGAGCATGCAAAACAGATTAAGGAGCTGCACTCAGAGGTTCATGATAGGATCAATAAGCAGAATATGACGTATAAGCAGCGAGTGGATAGGCGTCGGAAAAGAGTGGTCTTCAAGGAGGGTGATCTAGTGTGGGTTCACCTTAGGAAGGAGCGTTTTCCAGCTGGCAGGTTTGGCAAATTGCAACCTAGAGCGGATGGACCATTCAGAGTTCTCGAGCGAATTAACGATAATGCCTATAAGATCGAGCTGCCGGGTAAGTACAATGTATCCGGGACTTTTAATGTAGCAGATTTATCGCCCTACTATGCAGACAAGGAAGAATCCGAGGACATTGCTATCAGTGAAGATGAAGCAGATTCGAGGGCTAATCTTTTCTCTAGCAGGGGAGGATGATGCACCCGGTTTCGGCAGTTTTTACTGATAAGCAGAGATTTATTATTATTTTTATGTATTTTCGGGATTTCTTTTTTGTGGCGTTTTTTTTTTGCAATATTCGTGTTTCCTATTTTAGATTAGGGTTAAACCATATAAAAGGGTGTTTAGAATATTCAAACGACAGACTTGAATATCTTTTGTTATAATCAAATTGAGAGAACAGATTGTTCCTCCGTTTATCCGCGTTTCCTGTTTTAACCAATTTCAATCGCGTATTCGACATCAATTGGTATCAGAGCACAGGTTGCCTTGAATCGATGGCTGAACAAAATCGCGGTGGTCGTGGTGGACGGGGTGGTCATGGTGGCCGGGGGCGTGGAGTCGTTCCTGAAGCAGACGAGCAGCCGCGTCACAGAGACCTGCGAGACGTGGAAATTGAAGAATAGAGAAGGCGAATCTAGGATTTGGAACAACAACTTGCACAGGTGGGATTGGGCGTTCAATCCGAAGCAGAGGAATCTGAGGCTACATCCGATGATGAAGAGGAGGACGTCAACCCTTTTGGGGTTCGAAACCAGGGGCGGAATCGAGGGATACGACCTGGAAATCGATCACCTTTTCAGAATTTCGGGATGAAGATCGAGATTCCTGAGTTTGAAGGTAAGACTCATCCTGATGAGTTTATTGATTGGCTGCATACAGTAGAGAGGGTCTTTGATATTAAAGATCTAACTGAGGAGCAAAAGGTTAAATTAGTAGCTATCAAGTTACGGAAGCATGCCTCGATCTGGTGGGAGCATGTTAAGAAACAACGTGCTAGAGAAGGAAAATCGAAGGTGGATCGTTGGGATAAGATGAAAAAGTTGCTGCAACGAAAATTTTTGCCTACGCATTATAGGCAGGAAGCGTTTATTGAATATCACAACATTAGGCAGCGAGATTTGACGGTGGAGGAGTATGCCGAGGAGTTTGATCGTTTGCGGATGCGTTGTGATGTGACAGAGGAAGATGAGCAAACAGTTGCTCGATATTTGGCAGGGCTGCGGACGGAAATTTCGGATGTTATTCAATTGCAGCAATATTTGACATATGAGGATGTGTGCAGATTAGCGTTGAAGGTGGAAGCTCACTGTAAAAGAAAGGGCAGTACCTCCAAATCCCAGAATCGATGGTCCGGTAAAGATTTCGAAGGAAACGAGGATAAACGGAGGAACAATCTATTCTCTTAATTTGATTATAACAAAAGATATTTAAGTCTGTCGTTTGAATATTCCAAACACCCTTTTATATGGTGTTAACCCTAATCTAAAATAGGAAACACGAATATTGCAAAAAAAAACGCCACAAAAAAGAAATCCCGAAAATACATAAAAATAATAATAAATCTCTGCTTATCGGTAAAAACTGCCGAAACCGGGTGCATCATCCTCCCCTGCTAGAGAAAAGATTCGTCCTCGAATCTGCTTCGTCTTCACTGATAACAATTTCCTCGGATTCTTCCTCGTCTGCATAGTAGGGCGATAAATCTGCTACATTAAAAGTCCCGGATACATTGTACTTACCTGGCAGCTCGATCTTATAGGCATTATCGTTAATTCGCTCAAGAACTCTGAATGGTCCATCCGCTCTAGGTTGCAATTTGCCAAAACCTGCCAGCTGGAAAACGCTCCTTCCTAAGGTGAACCCACACTAGATCACCCTCCTTGAAGACCACTCTTTTCCGACGCCTATCCACTCGCTGCTTATACGTCATGTTCTGCTTATTGATCCTGTCATGAACCTCTGAATGCAGCTCTTTAATCTGTTTTGCATGCTCCTTAGGACTCATTCTGTAAGCTGCCTTATGGGGAATAACAGCTCCTAGAATGAAGTCAATATGGTGCTGAATGTCTCTCATCGGTGGCAACCCCGGTGGCATCTCCTCTGGGACGACATCAGCAAACTCCTCAAGCAAAGGCCAAGCTAGTAAAAGGAATTTTAGGACCGTCAGAATTCTGCTCCACCATCACAACAGCGAAAAGCTCAGGCGCGTGTACGCCTCTTCCTGGAATTCTGACCGGGACAGTAAATTATTTTTCTTCTCTTTCCGCCAATCTGTAGGACCCAAAGTAATGGTTCGACCGCCCTTCTCGAAGGTATAAGTGTTTCTAAAGCCATCATGCTGCGTCTTCCTATGAAACTGCCATGGCCTCCCCAACAGAATATGACAAGCATCCATCGGGACCACGTCACACCACACCTCGTCAACATATTTCATTCCGATCGAAAACTTCACAAGACACCTTTTACTAACTTTCACCTCATTCCCTTTCCTAAGCCACGACAACTTGTATGGTTGAGGATGATCCTCTGTTTTCAGCCCCAACTTCTCTACCATGGTAATAGACACCACATTCTTGCAACTTCCTCCATCTATTATCATACTACACACTTTTCCCTCACTAGTACACTTAGTGCAAAAAAATAATGTTCCTAAGCCACGTTTCATCTTCCATCGCAGTAGTATTTAAAATTCGTCTAATAACCAAGGACTCACCAGAATCAGCATAAATAATCTCATTTTGCTCCGGATCCGCATCCTCTGGTTCTCTATCAGATTCATCATAGATTGGCGCCTCGTCAACAAACGTCACAATATGACGGTTCGGACAATCAGCAGCAAAGTGTCCTAGCCTCTGACACTTGAAACACCGCTTGGCTGCAGCTCCTCCCCTGCTAGTGCCGCACCACTCTGCTCCCCTTTGAATGCAGGTTTAGAACTTGCACCCTTAACTGCTGGTGGTGGTGGTGGTGTTGAATTGGCTGAAGAACTCCCCGCCTTTCCTCCGAAATCTTTGCCGGACCATCGATTCTGGAATTTGGAGGTACTGTCCTTTCTTTTACACTGAGCTTCACCTTCACGCTAATCTGCACACATCCTCACATGTCAAATATTGTTGCAATTGAATAACATCCGAAATTTCCATCCGCAGCCCTGCCAAATATCGAGCAACTGTTTGCTCATCTTCCTCCGTCACATCACAACGCATCCACAAATGATCAAACTCCTCGGTATACTCCTCCACCGTCAAATCTCGCTGCCTAATGTTGTGATATTCAATAAACGCTTCCTGCCTATAATACGTAGGCAAAAACTTTCGTTGCAGCAACTTTTTCATCTTATCCCAACGGTCCACCTTCGATTTTCCTTCTCTAGCACGTGTCTCTTACATGCTCCCACCAGATTGAGGCATGCTTCCGTATCTTGATAGCTACTAATTTAACCCTTGCTCCTCAGTTAGATCTTTAATATCAAAAGACCCTCTCTACTGTATGCAGCCAATCAATAAACTCATCAGGATGAGTATTACCTTCAAACTCAGGAATCTCGATCTTCATCCCGAAATTCTGAAAAAGGTGATCGATTTCCAGGTCGTATCCCTCTATCCCGCCCCTAGTTTTGAACCCCAAAAGGGTTGACGTTCTCCTCTTCATCATCGGATGTAGCCTCAGATTTCTCTGCTTCGGATTGAACGCCCAATCCCGCTTGCGCAAGTTGTCGTTCCAAATCCTGGATTCGCCTTCTCTGTTCTTCAATTTCCACGTCTCGCAGGTCTCTGTGACGCGGCTGCTCGTCTGCTTCAGGAACGACTCCACGCCCCCGGCCACCACGACCACGCCGTCCACTACGACCACCGCGATTTTGTTCAGCCATCGATTCAAGCAACCTGTGCTTTGATACCAATTGATGCCGAATACGCGATTGAAATTGGCTAAAACAGGAAACGCGGATAAACGGAGGAACAATCTGTTCTCTCAATTTGATTATAACAAAAGATTTCAAGTCTGTCGTTTGAATATTCTAAACACCCTTTATATGGTGTTAACCCTAATCTAAAATAGGAAACACGAATATTGCAAAAAAAAAAAAAAGCCACAAAAAAGAAATCCCGAAAATACATAAAAATAATAATAAATCTCTGCTTATCGGTAAAAACTGCCGAAACCGGGTGCATCATACTAAGCCTTTGTATCATTGCAATTAATTGAATTCTAAAAGGTTCCAACATCAATATTTGTGTGCCGGCACTTTAGTGATTGGAAAAATATTCAGGCCCACAAACTGCTTGGTTTCTAGTAATTTACGAACCAGTTAGCTCGTCAAGCAAGATCTCATACTATGATGGTCTGAAACAACTTGATTTCAATGTGTAAATAGTCCACCCATACTTCCTCAATGCAAGGTGTATGTATATGGAATTGCTGTTGTCCATGTAGCTTGGCTTTTGTACTAGAAGTTTGGAAACGTGATCTCCCAGCTCTCTTCTTTTCTCGTTTGTACATTTACAGCAAAATCTATGTTCTGGCCATTTTTACTAATGATTAAACAAAAATTTTCAGGTTATCTAGTACTATCCGATGGAGCTTCGTCTGTTATTTTTCCGGCCGTGGGGAGTTTACTCGACTGATTCCCAATCTCCGCACTGCCCACGTAAGGCGGTGGCCACACGAGCCTAACGCCTCACGTCTAGACCGAGTACAACCAGAATCTTAACCGCAAAACAAGTCAAGCCACTCTCTTCCCTTTACTTCATTTTTTTTATTTTTTGGTAAGGTAAATTACTTCGTCTTTTTCAACTCTCGAAAACAAGTCAAGCCATACAATTCTCTACTAATCTGCAATGATTGCTACTCGCACGACCTTTTTAGCCGCCGCCGTGGAGACACCCAGGACGGACTCTCTCTATGGTAACCACTGTCAAGTTTCTTTTTCACACTCTCTCTCTCATCCTTATCCAGATCGAGAAATCATCCAAGGACACCATCATAGATATTCAACAAACTGCATTAAACGCCCAGGCACGTTTCTTTTTGGCACATGCACGGGCGTTTCTTAGTTGGAGAACCATGCCTGCTGTTATAGCTCGAAAACGAAATACCATAACTGTTTACTGGATTGCACAAACTTATGATTTTTATCTTGATTATCCCGATTGATCAGCAGAACTAATCTCGCCCTAAACTTAATGGCCAAAGATCATGACCTATCGAGCACTGTCATATCACTAAAGTTTATGGACTCAGCCACTGAACAGAAACGGCGGCTATCCTCTGCGACGGTATGATCCTCATGGACATTGACAGAACAATCCCAGAAACATTCGATATCAACACGGGTAAAAATTTTTATTAAAAACAAAAAAACAATATTTTTTGTAATTTTTTTTTAATTTTTATTTAAAAATTTTTTTTAATTTACAATAATTAAAAAAATTTTTAAAAAAAAAATTTTTTAAATTTAAAAAAAAAAATTTTTAAAATTTAAATTTTATTTTAAAAAAAAAATTTAAACATATTTTTAATGTGCAATTTTTAAATTTTAATATAAATTAATTTAAAAAAAAATAATAAAATTAAATTTAAAATGCTATTTCTCTTTATTTTTATTAATTAAAAAATTTATTAAACTTTCAAACAAAATTAAAATTTTTTTACCCGTGTTGATATCGAATGTTTCTGGATTGTTCTGTCAATGTCCATGAGGATGCATACCGTCGCAGAGGATAGCCGCCGTTTCTGTTCAGTGGCTGAGTCCATAAACTTTAGTGATATTGACAGTGCTCGATAGGTCATGATCTTTGGCCATTAAAGTTTAGGGCGAGATTAGTTTCTGCTGATCAATCGGGATAATCAAGATAAAAATCATAAGTTTGTGCAATCCAGTAAACAGTTATGGTATTTCGTTTTCGAGCTATAACAGCAGGCATGGTTTCTCCAACTAAGAAACGCCCGTGCATGTGCCAAAAAGAAACGTGCCTGGGCGTTTAATGCAGTTTGTTGAATATCTATGATGGTGTCCTTGGATGATTTCTCGATCTGGATAAGGATGGAGAGAGAGAGTGTGAAAAAGAAACTTGACAGTGGTTACCATAGAGAGAGTCCGTCCTGGGTGTCTCCCACGGCGGCGGCTAAAAAGGGTCGTGCGAGTAGCAATCATTGCAGATTAGTAGAGAATTGTATGGCTTGACTTGTTTTCGAGAGTTGAAAAAGACGAAGTAAATTTACCTTACCAAAAAATAAAAAAAAATGAAGTAAAGGGAAGAGAGTGGCTTGACTTGTTTGCGGTTAAGATTCTGGTTGTACTCGTCTAGACGTGAGGCGTTAGGCTCGTGTGGCCACCGCCTTACGTGGGCAGTGCGGAGATTGGGGAATCAGTCGAGTAAACTCCCCACGGCCGGAAAAATAACAGACGAAGCTCCATCGGATAGTACTAGATAACCTGAAAATTTTTGTTTAATCATTAGTAAAAATGGCCAGAACATAGATTTTGCTGTAAATGTGACAAACGAGAAAAGAAGAGAGCTGGGAGATCACGTTTCCAAACTTCTAGTACAAAAGCCAAGCTACATGGACAACAGCAATTCCATATACATACACCTTGCATTGAGGAAGTATGGGTGGACTATTTACACATTGAAAATCAAGTTGTTTCAGACCAATCATAGTATGAGATCTTGCTTGACGAGCTAACTGGTTCGTAAAGTTACTAGAAACCAAGCCAGTTTGTGGCCTGAAATTTTTCCAATCACTAAAGTGCCGGGCACACAAAATATTTGATGTGGAACCTTTTAGAATTCAATTAATTGCAATGATACAAAGGCTTAGTATGATGCACCCGGTTTCGGCAGTTTTACCGATAAGCAGAGATTTATTATTATTTTTATGTATTTTCGGGATTTCTTTTTTGTGGCTTTTTTTTTTTTGCAATATTCGTGTTTCCTATTTTAGATTAGGGTTAACACCATATAAAGGGTGTTTAGAATATTCAAACGACAGACTTGAATATCTTTTGTTATAATCAAATTGAGAGAACAGATTGTTCCTCCGTTTATCCGCGTTTCCTGTTTTAGCCAATTTCAATCGCGTATTCGGCATCAATTGGTATCAAAGCACAGGTTGCCTTGAATCGATGGCTGAACAAAATCGCGGTGGTCGTAGTGGACGGCGTGGTCGTGGTGGCCGGGGGCGTGGAGTCGTTCCTGAAGCAGACGAGCAGCCGCGTCACAGAGACCTGCGAGACGTGGAAATTGAAGAACAGAGAAGGCGAATCCAGGATTTGGAACGACAACTTGCGCAAGCGGGATTGGGCGTTCAATCCGAAGCAGAGAAATCTGAGGCTACATCCGATGATGAAGAGGAGACGTCAACCCTTTTGGGGTTCGAAACTAGGGGCGGGATAGAGGGATACGACCTGGAAATCGATCACCTTTTCAGAATTTCGGGATGAAGATCGAGATTCCTGAGTTTGAAGGTAATACTCATCCTGATGAGTTTATTGATTGGCTGCATACAGTAGAGAGGGTCTTTGATATTAAAGATCTAACTGAGGAGCAAAGGGTTAAATTAGTAGCTATCAAGATACGGAAGCATGCCTCAATCTGGTGGGAGCATGTTAAGAGACAACGTGCTAGAGAAGGAAAATCGAAGGTGGACCGTTGGGATAAGATGAAAAAGTTGCTGCAACGAAAGTTTTTGCCTACGTATTATAGGCAGGAAGCGTTTATTGAATATCACAACATTAGGCAGCGAGATTTGACGGTGGAGGAGTATACCGAGGAGTTTGATCATTTGTGGATGCGTTGTGATGTGACGGAGGAAGATGAGCAAACAGTTGCTCGATATTTGGCAGGGCTGCGGATGGAAATTTCGGATGTTATTCAATTGCAACAATATTTGACATGTGAGGATGTGTGCAGATTAGCGTGAAGGTGGAAGCTCAGTGTAAAAGAAAGGACAGTACCTCCAAATTCCAGAATCGATGGTCCGGCAAAGATTTCGGAGAAAGGCGGGGAGTTCTTCAGCCAATTCAACACCACCACCACCACCAGCAGTTAAGGGTGCAAGTTCTAAACCTGCATTCAAAGGGGAGCAGAGTGGTGCGGGCACTAGCAGGGGAGGAGCTGCAGCCAAGCGGTGTTTCAAGTGTCAGGGCTAGGACACTTTGCTGCTGATTGTCCGAACCGTCATATTGTGACGTTTGTTGACGAGGCGCCAGTCTATGATGAATCTGATAGAGAACCAGAGGATGCGGATCCGGAGCAAAATGAGATTATTTATGCTGATTCTGGTGAGTCCTTGGTTATTAGACGAATTTTAAATACTACTGCGATGGAAGATGAAACGTGGCTTAGGAACATTATTTTTTGCACTAAGTGTACTAGTGAGGGAAAAGTGTGTAGTATGATAATAGATGGAGGAAGTTGCAAGAATGTGGTGTCTACTACCATGGTAGAGAAGTTGGGGCTGAAAACAGAGGATCATCCTCAACCATACAAGTTGTCGTGGCTTAGGAAAGGGAATGAGGTGAAAGTTAGTAAAAGGTGTCTTGTGAAGTTTTCGATCGGAATGAAATATGTTGACGAGGTGTGGTGTGACGTGGTCCCGATGGATGCTTGTCATATTCTGTTGGGGAGGCCATGGCAGTTTCATAGGAAGACGCAGCATGATGGCTTTAGAAACACTTATACCTTCGAGAAGGGCGGTCGAACCATTACTTTGGGTCCTACAGATTGGCGGAAAGAGAAGAAAAATAATTTACTGTCCCGGTCAGAATTCCAGGAAGAGGCGGTACACGCGCCTGAGCTTTTCGCTGTTGTGATGGTGGAGCAGAATTCTGACGGTCCTAAAATTCCTTTACTAGCTTGGCCTTTGCTTGAGGAGTTTGCTGATGTCGTCCCAGAGGAGATGCCACCGGGGTTGCCACCGATGAGAGACATTCAGCACCATATTGACTTCATTCTAGGAGCTGTTATTCCCCATAAGGCAGCTTACAGAATGAGTCCTAAGGAGCATGCAAAACAGATTAAAGAGCTGCATTCAGAGGTTCATGACAGGATCAATAAGCAGAACATGACGTATAAGCAGCGAGTGGATAGGCGTCGGAAAAGAGTGGTCTTCAAGGAGGGTGATCTAGTGTGGGTTCACCTTAGGAAGGAGCGTTTTCCAGCTGGCAGGTTTTGGCAAATTGCAACCTAGAGCGGATGGACCATTCAGAGTTCTTGAGCGAATTAACGATAATGCCTATAAGATCGAGCTGCCAGGTAAGTACAATGTATCCGGGACTTTTAATGTAGCAGATTTATCGCCCTACTATGCAGACGAGGAAGAATCCGAGGAAATTGTTATCAGTGAAGACGAAGCAGATTCGAGGACGAATCTTTTCTCTAGCAGGGGAGGATGATGCACCCGGTTTCGGCAGTTTTTACCGATAAGCAGAGATTTATTATTATTTTTATGTATTTTCGGGATTTCTTTTTTGTGGCGTTTTTTTTTGCAATATTCGTGTTTCCTATTTTAGATTAGGGTTAACACCATATAAAAGGGTGTTTGGAATATTCAAACGACAGACTTAAATATCTTTTGTTATAATCAAATTAAGAGAATAGATTGTTCCTCCGTTTATCCTCGTTTCCTTCGAAATCTTTACCGGACCATCGATTCTGGGATTTGGAGGTACTGCCCTTTCTTTACAGTGAGCTTCCACCTTCAACGCTAATCTGCACACATCCTCATATGTCAAATATTGCTGCAATTGAATAACATCCGAAATTTCCGTCCGCAGCCCTGCCAAATATCGAGCAACTGTTTGCTCATCTTCCTCTGTCACATCACAACGCATCCGCAAACGATCAAACTCCTCGGCATACTCCTCCACCGTCAAATCTCGCTGCCTAATGTTGTGATATTCAATAAACGCTTCCTGCCTATAATGCGTAGGCAAAAATTTTCGTTGCAGCAACTTTTTCATCTTATCCCAACGATCCACCTTCGATTTTCCTTCTCTAGCACGTTGTTTCTTAACATGCTCCCACCAGATCGAGGCATGCTTCCGTAACTTGATAGCTACTAATTTAACCTTTTGCTCCTCAGTTAGATCTTTAATATCAAAGACCCTCTCTACTGTATGCAGCCAATCAATAAACTCATCAGGATGAGTCTTACCTTCAAACTCAGGAATCTCGATCTTCATCCCGAAATTCTGAAAAGGTGATCGATTTCCAGGTCGTATCCCTCGATTCCGCCCCTGGTTTCGAACCCCAAAAGGGTTGACGTCCTCCTCTTCATCATCGGATGTAGCCTCAGATTCCTCTGCTTCGGATTGAACGCCCAATCCCACCTGTGCAAGTTGTTGTTCCAAATCCTAGATTCGCCTTCTCTATTCTTCAATTTCCACGTCTCGCAGGTCTCTGTGACGCGGCTGCTCGTCTGCTTCAGGAACGACTCCACGCCCCCGGCCACCATGACCACCCCGTCCACCACGACCACCGCGATTTTGTTCAGCCATCGATTCAAGGCAACCTGTGCTCTGATACCAATTGATGTCGAATACGCGATTGAAATTGGTTAAAACAGGAAACGCGGATAAACGGAGGAACAATCTGTTCTCTCAATTTGATTATAACAAAAGATATTCAAGTCTGTCGTTTGAATATTCTAAACACCCTTTTATATGGTGTTAACCCTAATCTAAAATAGGAAACACGAATATTGCAAAAAAAAAACGCCACAAAAAAGAAATCCCGAAAATACATAAAAATAATAATAAATCTCTGCTTATCAGTAAAAACTGCCGAAACCGGGTGCATCATCCTCCCCTGCTAGAGAAAAGATTAGCCCTCGAATCTGCTTCATCTTCACTGATAGCAATGTCCTCGGATTCTTCCTTGTCTGCATAGTAGGGCGATAAATCTGCTACATTAAAAGTCCCGGATACATTGTACTTACCCGGCAGCTCGATCTTATAGGCATTATCGTTAATTCGCTCGAGAACTCTGAATGGTCCATCCGCTCTAGGTTGCAATTTGCCAAACCTGCCAGCTGGAAAACGCTCCTTCCTAAGGTGAACCCACACTAGATCACCCTCCTTGAAGACCACTCTTTTCCGACGCCTATCCACTCGCTGCTTATACGTCATATTCTGCTTATTGATCCTATCATGAACCTCTGAGTGCAGCTCCTTAATCTGTTTTGCATGCTCGTCGGCATCTGAACTGAACTGCTTGTGAACAGGTAGTGGCGTGAGATCCAGAGGAGTGATTGGATTACGCCCATAAACTATTTCGAAAGGACTCTTGCCTATAGTTCGATTCTGTGATCTGTTATAAGCAAATTCTGCTTGAGGTAAAATCAAGTTCCACTGTCGTGGACTATCACCAACCAGACTTCGTAGCAGGTTTCCCAAGCTTCGGTTAACAACCTCGGTTTGCCCATCAGTTTGAGGATGATGAGAGGAGCTAAACTGCAATCTGGTTCCCATATGCCTCCAAAGAGTGCGCCAAAAGTGGCTCACGAACTTCTCATCACGATCTAAGGTCATCGACTGGGAACCCCATGTAACTTAACAACCTTCTACAAAAATAAACGAGCAACCTGCGAAGCATCAAAGGTCTTGTGATAGGGAATAAAGTGCGCCATCTTCGAAAATCTGTCAACAACCACCATTATGGAATCTTTATTCCGTTGCATCCTTGGTAACCCCAACACGAAGTCAAGGCTGACATCCTCCCATGGTGCAACTAGGACAGGTAGAGGCATATACAAACCAGCATTGGTGCCCTTTGTTTTGGCCACGTGACATACCCTGTACCTCTCAACAAATCGCGTCACATCACGCTCCATTCGGGGCTAATAAAAGTGCTCACACAGCAAGGCCATCGTTTTGTCCACCCCAAAGTGTCTAGCTAGGCCTCCTGCATGCCCCTCAGTAATAATAGATTCCCTCAAAGAACACTGAGGTATATATAGCATGTTTCCCTTGAAAAGGAAATCATCTACCAATATGAACTGCTGAAAAGGCTCGGTTTTACACTTTCTCCAAACGTCGCCAAAGTAGGGATCATCAACATATAATTCCTTAAAAGAGTCAAAGCCCAGAACTCTTACCCGCATTGTAGACAGCAAGGAATATTTTCTGCTCAATGCATCTACCACTTTGTTCATCACTCCTGCCTTATGTTTAATTGCAAAACTGAAAGCTTGAAGCAGTTTTACCCACTTCGCATGCCTGGCATTCAGTTTATGCTGCCCATTAATGTACTTCAAGGCCTCGTGATCAGAATACAAAATAAACTCCCTTGAAATAAGATAATGCCTCCAGTGCTCCAAGCTCCTCACAATGGCATAAAATTCTTTATCATATGTAGAATACTTCTTCTTCGCTTCGTTCAATTTCTCACTGAAGAATGCTATTGGTTTATTCTTCTGGCTCAGGACACCCCAATACCAACGCCCGAGGCATCACAGTGCACCTCAAAAAAATTGAGAGAACAGATTGTTCCTCCGTTTATCCGCGTTTCCTGTTTTAGCCAATTTCAATCGCGTATTCGGCATCATAGTAAGAACTGTGCAAGGGTCTCACTGAAACATGTCTACAGTCGACATTTCAAGGTGAGCAAGAACAAAGAGGCGCGTATCAAAGCCAAGAACAACTTGTTGAATATCCACGCATTGTATGGCAAAATGAGACAGAGACAATAAATGAATCCACTCAACAAAGCCATGTCAACCAAAGAGTAACAGCAGAGTCCATGCATATAGAAAACACATGATGCCAAGTTCAAATTCAAAACCAAGATATCCATCCAGCGCAGGTTCCAGTTGCTTTCCTATACAAAGCATGCTAGTAAAAACAGGAGGATTTATAGTGCCTGGATAGATGAGCGGGGAATATTTGGTCATTTTCAAGTCAAGCCAAAAATATTTCCTCTCACCCCACTTCTTCAACTCTCACATCCATTCTTCACCTCTGAACGAGTGGAGAGCTAATCGATTTCACTGGTGCCAGGGAGGGAAGCACATCGATTGACCAAAACGCAGGTGAGGTTGACTGAGACAATTACTGTCGTTTTTGGATCCCAAGACCCACGCCATTGAGCACCTCATCACTATGAGGTTGACTGAGACAAGTCCCTTTTCTTTCCCTCCTTAAAGTGTAAAATTATTGGACGTGATCAAAGCAATCCCGCATGCATGCTTTTGCGGAGCATTCTTTAATTTCTCCATTTCTGTTACATAATGATGCGAGGCCGTATACTTTAGACCATTGAAACGTACCAAGACGAAAAGTATAAACATCACCAACAAGGGTCATCTTCTTCTCGGCCAAATATTTAGAAAAACAAAAAAAGAGCACAAAAATATTCTCATTTTCTAAAGAATGGGGACAAAACAGAGACAAAGAATGGATGTGAGATCTAACATTGTGATCACAAAAAAAAAAAAGGGGGGGGTTGATTTGACCCTTTTTTTGGGCCTCGTGCATGGGGACAAAACTGATGGCTGGCCACTCAGCAGCCAACACGTGGCCAACAGGTGAGAGTTGAAGAATGGATGTGAGAATGATAGGGGTAGTACTTTGGAATCTTTTAACTCTCACTCCCTTTTTCTAAGAAGCTGATAGTAGTCCACATTATGGGTGAGCAAATCGGACTACCACAACTGAATCGAAACCGATGGGTTTGGTTTCCGGTTCTAGAGTTGTCTGGTCCGATTCCCAATTCCCAAAATTAGAATCGGTGATCAGGCGGTCCAATTCTTAGTTCTAAGGACTTATGACCGGATCGGATCAATCCTTTTTTTAATTTTTTAAAATTAAAAACTGAGGGCACATTTCACTTCAGTTCAAATGCCTCTATGCCTCACCATGGGATTCCCACGTTTTTTTTTTCCCAATTTGGTTCTCTATAGTGTTGATGATTTCAACAAGTTGAAAATAATTTGGGCTGCATTTTCTTTTGGGTCCGGTCTAGTCCATTTGTCGGTCCGATCCGGTCCGGTTGTCGGTTCTTGAGGGGAACCAGAGCGGACCGAGAACCGATCACCCTAGTCCGCATGGTCTAGTGAGCTCGTAAGGCAAGATCTCATACTATAATGGGTATGAAACAACTTGATTTTCAATGTCTTAATAGTCCGCCCATATTTCCTCAATGCAAGGTGTATGTATGTGGAATTGCTGTTGTCCATGTAGCTTGGTTAGTTAAAACAGGAAGATATATAATACCTGGATAGATGTGAGTATTGCTGCAACATCATAAACTATGAATATTTCAATAATAAAACAAGCCCATCAGTAACATAGATGCTCACTCAAGGCAGCTTGTAACTTGATTTTCCTGCAACTTGCTATTTGGGTGAAACATTCGAGGAACAAAGCGCACTGGCGGAGGTTTATTTGGATAATCCTCTGTAAACTGAAGAGTCGACTTGAACGTACCGGAAAAACTCTAGCAAATTTTTACATGTGGAATCAACAGGTGCAGATTATTGCCATGAATGTAGGGAATAAAACTAACAGCAGCAACCAGAAAGAAAACATAAAGAGAATGAGACGGCGGATCGTCTTCCTTTTAGTTCAAAGAGGATTCATCATGTGATCTCACATGAATAAATGCAACACATCCACAGTTATAATGCACCCAATGCCCATAATAGGGAAGTAACTAATTGAAGACCCAAACTTTGCTGCAGTATACTTTTTTCCACAATTTTTCGTACTAAATTTATGGTAACAACATTATTATGATTATCTCTATTGTGTCTAAGTGTTCGTATGAACAAAATAGAGTTATTCGACAAACCTGAAATCAAGTGCGGATGAGTAAACTGATTGTAGATGAATTATCCTAGCACAATGAATTCACGTTGTGTCCTTAAGACAAATTTGTCCCCTCCATCGATACCCAAGGTTCTTGAACAATTATCTTCCAGGATAGAACGGATCGCCTTTCCTATGAAGCAGTACTTCTTCAAAGGAAACATTTGAATACAACTTCGTGGATCAATCGCACAAATGACAATGATGATAGATGAAGAAAAAAATTTTAGAGCAGGAGAATGATGTCGTATGAAAAAATAAAATTGCAAGAGAAATAAATAGTCACGATTTTCCAAAGCAATGAAGAGTCACGACGAACCGAAAAGTTTCGTTCAGTTATAGATGGGCGAACATGAATCAATAGTCTAATGAGCGATCACGAACAGAAATATATGTTCAAAAAGAAAAAATAATTCCAAAACGAGAACTTGTCTATTCAAACAATAGATCATCGTATCTAGCTCTAAAAATATTAATAAATAAGAAAAGACCCAGACCCAAACCCGAGCCCGGCCCGAGATGGCGGCGGCGGCACGCATGATTATCATACCTTCAGCATGAATGTCATGCATGACCACTTGAAATTCTTGAACTTGACTTAAGACGATTTTAGAATCTACCATCTTGAAGTCCATAAATTTTTTGATAATGAATTTCTTCAAGCCAACATCTTCTGTTTTGTATTTCTTGTCCAAACTTTCCCACAACTCCTTAGCCGTTTTCGGCAAAGTATAAACATCGTAGAAGGTATTGTCCAAACCATTGAGGATATAGTTGTGACACAAGAAGTCAACGACCCTTTCCTTGCTTGTCTCTCCTTCATCCAATTTAGGAGCATCCTCTATGAGGAACCTTGCCAGATTCAAGGTTGTAAGATAGAACAACATTTTCTGTTGCCATCTTTTAAAATCATCCCCATTAAACTTTTCTGGCTTCTCTCCATGAGTCAGAACAGGCCTAATTGGTGTCATCAATGTTTGTAGCCATTTTTGTTACGAAAACAAAAATTATAGAAAAGAAAAACAATTATACGAACACACCACGAAAAATTTATTGTAAAATTGTTGATCCCTAAGTGTTCGAATGTGCACAAATAAAGTTATTCGACAAACCTCAAATCAAGTATGGACGAGTAAACCGATTGTAGATGAATGATCCAAGCCCAACGAATTCACGTTGTATCCTTAAGATAAATTTGTCCCATCCACTGGTACTCAAGGTTCTTGAACAATTGCCTCTTAGAATAAAACGGATCGCCTTTCTATGAAGCGACATTTCTTCAAAGGAAACCTTTGAACGCAACTTTGCGAATCAATCGCCAAAGCAACAATGATGATAGATGAAGAATTTTTTTAGAGCAGTAGAATGATGTCGCATGGAAAAAAAATAAATTGCAAGAGCAATAAATAGTAACGATTTTTCAAAGCAATGAAGAGTCCGATGACCCGAAAGGTTCGTTCTATTCAGATAATAGATCATCGTATCTGTTCGATGAAATGGGTTGAACTCCAAAAAAAATTAATAAATAAGAACAGGTCCAAACTCACCCGACCCAACCATCGCGCATGTGGACCGACTCAGTTTTGTGTAGGTCCTCTCCCTTCTACAAAGTTGGAGTGTTCCTTGGGATCCAAATCCATTTAAGAGGCTTTTCTATTTAAACTCATTTTCATCATCTGTTCTATCCAATGTGAGACTACTTTCATCCACACTTCTCATTCACATTTTATGGGATTTGGTATCCAAATCCCAACAATTTTCATCCTAACCATTTTCATAATTTGTACTCACACAATAGCCTTAAGAAAAGCCAATATACCGTGAAAAAAAAATGTTTTCCTTAAACTAATCATAAATTCTTTGGCAATCCCTTACTATTTTCAAGTCCACGAGATCTGAGAGCTTTGTTCCTCTGAAATCCAGACTGAAATCCTGATCGTTTAATGTAACAAGACATGTGGGTGGCGAAGAATGGATGTGAGAAAGATACGTTGATTTTGAGTTTTTTTTATTTTTATTTTTTGTATTTTCTGACACGGATGAGCATTCCACCACATCATGAACATCCCTTCACCTTCAGGCAAGCATATGCAAATAATGCGCAAATCAACAAAAGGCAAATGCTCAAGGTTCGTGATCCGGGGCAAGGGCAAGGATTACGCTACTTTTGGAATGTAGTGCCACTGCCGGTGCGTGGGGGCACTACTTTTCCGGAAAAGTGGTGCCCCCTCATAGAATCTTTGCTAGGTCAGGTTCGATGGTCGGGAGAATTCAGTCTGGATTCCATAGGAATAGAGCGCTCAGATCTCGCGGACATGAAACACATGGCAATGGCTACTTAAATCAGTGGAATGTAGTGATTTCTGTCAGCTATTTATGTTTGGAAGTTACAAAAAAAAAAAAAGCATTATTAAAAATTCATTACATCCGCGATTTTGTTTAAATTAACCCTAAGTTCTGAATTGACAGAAAAAGATTTAGGATTAAGATTAACAAAAAAAATTTATTTAAGGTTGAATTAACAATTATAACAGGTTTAAAAAAAAAATTAGTAATTCTTTCCAATGTCGTTGTCTCTTGTCACATTACATGCAAATTTTTAGTTTTTCTTGATCGAAACGTACTTTTAGTTACCAGGAGAACAGTAAAACGCATTGAGAGAACCGAGAGATTGACCTCCCAGTCTTCTTTACCCACAACTTCTCAGCAGCTTCTGACCAAAAACGAAGAAACTTGAGAGGCGAGACCGCCGCCCTCCTTATAATTGAGAGGCGAGATCACTCAACTCCCACACAAAGTCCCAAATGGCCGACCTCCCCGCGACTCCACCCGCTGCGAAAAAAAATCCAGCATCGCATCGCCGATGCCCGCTGCGGCCCGAGAGGCACAGGCCGATCATCGGCCCCTGTATCGGATCCACCATACCCACTTTTCTCGGCTTCCTGATGGTCATCTGTCTGGTGATACCAGCTCTAATGCCGCCGGTGCTCGGGCTCGACCTGGGCTCTTCGATTTCGTCCCTCAATATCTCCACCTCCCTGTCGCCGCCCGATGGAACATCTCTCTCTCCATCGAGAACCCCAGTAAGCTTCATCGCCGTCGAGTACGCCGACGTGAAGCTCCTCCTGAGCTTCGGAGGCGAACTCAGGCTCTCTCGACCCTCTCGCATTCCAGCCTTCGCTCAGGACCCCCGCAACTTGACAATGGTCCGAGCAGAGGCCTGTCGACGCTGCCGATCGCCAGCGACTTGGGCGTGAAGGCCTGGTGCGGTCGTTGCAGG
>JAGVVM010013038.1:0-10742 GCA_019149425.1 Psidium friedrichsthalianum
TTTTCCCCCTTTTTCCCCCCCCTTTTTTCCCCCCCCCCTTTTCTCTCCCCCTTCTCTTTTTTTTTCTTCCTCCTCCCTCTTCCCCCTCCCCCCCCCCCCCCCCTTCCCTCTCTCTCCTTCCCTCTTCTCCCTCCTCCCCCCCCCCCCCTTTCTTCCCCCCCCCCCCCCCCCCCCCTTTCTCCTCCTTTCTCCTTCTCTTCCTCCCCCTCGGTTCCTCTCTCCTCCTCCCCCCTTCCCTCCCTCCCTCTCCCACCGCCTCCCTTGTACTCTTAGAAGGGGGGACAGTATGCGGTAGAGGCTTTTCTGGGGTGTCCTACCTACTTAGGTACTATAGGCTTCTAGCATCTATAGTGGAATCGGCTCTCAGTCAGTTCGGCCCACACAAGGAAACCGAGAATCAAAATGGCAAGACCAGTTTTTTTGGGACACGGAGTGACCAATGAATCAGTAGATTAACGAAAAAAACAACTTTAATGCGCTATTTTAAAACACTTGGAGTTTGCCAAATCCTGGCAAAGTAATAATTAATCCGTAAAGTACGGCAAGCAAGAAAAAACAGCTGCGGACAATGCTTTGTATGAAAGAAAGAGCAGATCCATTTCTTAGAGGAGACCAAATGAATGAAAGAGAAAATTTAGAAAGAATAAATAAAAAATAACTCGATCCACTCGATTCCTCCTTAAAATCAGAATCGATAAAACACTGATGTCAATTTTATGCAATTGAAAACCTGCTCGGCACCTCTAGGAAGGCGTACCCAACTCATTTTACTCACCCCTAACATTCCTATTTCCTAAAGGTTGAAATTAAAAAAAAAAATTAGAAGAGAAAAGGCAAAAGTATATTTATTAAAGCGCGTTTCCTCCCTCTATTTTCTATTCCGGTAACATGACGCCCCGGTCGCATCCCCAATGGACTCATGTGCCAATCCTGACGACCTAAGCGCGGAGGAGTTCCATGGAAGTAGCTTTTTATATGTATTACTGCATGCATCTGGAAAAGATTAGGATCCTTTTACGGGTTGGTGAAATTGTATGCCCAAAAATCCTGATGCGAGCAATTGGATGTTTTTGATATGTAGCGCCAATATTTTTTTGGTCACATTTGCTGCGCGCATGGATTATTGCCATTTCCGCGACAACCAATTGCACATATTTCAGCTACTGCCTCTTCAGACAAAGGGTTATCAAATGAAAAGAATGAAACAAACAAATAAAAAAAAAATAAAAAATAAAAGGGTAGTAGTCGCAGGGGAAAATGTGCATTTTAACGCGTTTTTTTTTGTTGAACTTTTTCTCCTCTTCTCCGGGTTGGCAGCGACCCTGTTGTGCACAATAAACAAAATAAATGTTTTCTGTAATTAATTAGTTGGTGCGACCCTTCCAAGGCATCCTTGGGGAGGTGAGTTTCCCCTCAAGGTGGTTTATCTCGTAAGGTATTTTCCACATGAGTGCGAATATCGATGAGAAAACATCCTAAAAGATTTGTTAAGTCGGATTAGAAGGATTTGATTCCCTATGGGTAGAGGCACTCCCGAAGCTGCATGCCATAGATGGACGATTCGAGATATTTCGTTTTCAAAGTTATTACGTAGTTACTCATTTGGAGTAACCACTAACCTTTTGATGTGATTGCGAGGACAGGCGAGTGCGTTTTGAGTGAGTGCGAAAGGAACTATGAATAGATCAAAGTGTATGGGAATAGATATCGATGGATGGATGCTAAATATGGGATAGAAAACGATCTGATCAAGGCCTAAAGGGCACGCCACCAACTAAAGATCAAAATTGAGATTAACGAAGTTCAACACTAGGGCCTAAAGGACGAGCCATCAATCAAGGATAAAAGACTTTGGGATAGAGAAGCTCACATCAAGACGTAAAAAACAAACCACTAGTCAAGGACGGTAAGTCGTGAGCTCTTCTAAAGCTGAAGATCAGTGATCTAGTTTGGAGGATGATAGCTTCACAGCTATTGACTTGTGAACATCTGTAGAAAGATTTATCAAAGTCATCGTGTTTTAAGAAGTGGTAAGTCGTGAGCTATTTGGCTCCGAACTTGAATTGTGCTTCCAGACACCTATGTGTTATATTACATTTTTGAAAAGGAGATCCATGACAAACATTTTTGTGAAGTTAGAGGGGATTTGATTTCTTAAAAAGACTCTAAAGTTTAATGGAAGTCCTCGTTTGACATTGTCCTTGGATTTAGACAAAAGTTTTCATTGGTATGCTATGATGTATGAGGTTTTTCAAAACATCTTGCAACATGCATGATGATCAAAATTCCTTGTAGGGAAGATTTTTTAGTTAGATGATATCAAATTGCCGAAAGGGTTTGTTAAAATATCAATTGGAGTACGTTATCAAAGAGGACTTCTCACAATTTCTCAAAAAGGTTTGTTTTTCCATTTAGAAGCGCTCGAATTTCCTCTCAAACCTATATTTAGAATTTCGAAACCATTTTAGTGTCTACAATTTGACTGATCTGAAAAGGTTTTTTAAGAGACTGTAATATCATGTTTGATCAAAGGTTTCCAATGGGGACTCATAGTGGAGTTAAGGCCAATGAACACAAATATTCATCATTTGCTCCGAGTTTATGAGTCAAGAACATGCAAAATAAAGGAGAAATAGTCTTGCTCATACTTTTTCGAGCGATGCTTAAAATCATTTAACTCTACGTTAACTCAAGTGCTCTAATCTAAATGACTTTCAAGAATTGTAACATAGGTTAGATTGGGGACCAAGGGAGGAAAATGCTTATTTTGGCCCAGAAAATATATGAGAGGGGTTTGATGTAGTGATCATTGTAGATTTGCCACCGATCTTGCTCCTTTGGAATAGTCTTTAAAGAACACTAGTGTTTATAACGATGGTGCGAACTTCTGCTGGTGCTGTCGTTGCTTGAGGACAATGTGAACTCTAGTCAAAAAGTACATTTTGCAATTTGATTCCTCTGGCGGATTTCTTTTTCAATCATACCCCATGGGGGATTTATCAAAGAGACGAGACGTAGATGTTTTTTATTTTATTTTTAATTGAGTCTATGGAATACACATGAAATTTGGAGGTATTCATGAATGGATGAGGACTTGAATAGGCATTGATTTTGCTTTGATTGGCACTTTGCTTTTTTGATACTTGGGGACTAGCTTTTTGCTGCTTGCTTTTTTTTTTTTTTTTAAAGTCCCACCTTTTTTTTTCTCTCTTTTTTTAGACAAGAAATTTTTTGAAGATTATGCCTGACCCACATGCAAATGAAATTTTAGCATACTTGAGGAGTTAATTGGGAATTCTTTGTGGATCCGATTCCTTTGAGTTCTTTCGGTTTGAGGTGATACCGTCTTCATCTTGGAATGAACAATGATCACCAACAGGTTTTTGAATGAATATACATGCTCAATTGGGCTATACAAAGGATGAAGGTGTGTATGATAGAGAAATAAATGCTTTTCGTCGTCCAAGGACTTGAGTTACAGTATGAGGTTAAATGAAAAAAACACTTGAAGATTGATGTCAGTTCAAGCAGAAAATTTCTAATCATTTACCTCATATTACTACTGGAATTACCTCCTTTTGGCCCTGATGTGGGATGGTTCTTGATAGGGGCATAGAAATGAAACCGCTACTCAAAAGAGTTAACAATGGACAACCTGTAGTATTTGGGATAGAAAAATGAATTCTTTTATCATCTCAATCTATATAATCACTGCAAATGATTCCTACGTCCCTAAATAAGGCATTCATTTACAACTCAAGTGTGTATAGGACGTGTTTGGGCGTAGCTCCACTCTCATCATTTGCGGTACTCCTTTTATCCTAGTAGGGACTCTTATCATTTGTGGTACTCCTTTTGACAGACTTTAAACACTCCCTTTTAGAAATCCATTCCCTTTCATCAAAATCATCCTCAATTGGGATTTTCGATGCATGATGTATGGTTCAATGCATGTTTGGGATAACTTCAAAGCTTATTCAAATCCAAATGCAAATGAGTGATTTTGAAAGTTCATACATTTTTCATAGACTCAGGATTTGGAGGTTCTAGAGTTGTAAACATTTTTTAGTTTTAAAAGTAAAGAATAATTATCTGCCCGTCGCGGCGGAGAGTCCCCCATAAGGATAAAAGGGAATGTGTCAATATATGCCCTCAAATTTGCAGCAAATTAGAATAACATGATTTTCCCTCAGTTATGTGTTCTAATTGGACATAATTGCGTGAAATGTGGGGATTTGTAATCTGTCCATCGTGATGTTGATTCCTCTTGCATTAATTGATGTCCTCTCTTCACTGGAGCCTGTGATAATGTCTTGTTAGGGCATTCTTCTTTCATCGATTGTCGAGATTCAACTAATTGCACAAGAGCCATTTACCTCCAGTCAAACGATGCCTTAGTACATTTCATATTTCTTGCAATTCCCAGTTCAATTTGGGATGACTCTTGTTTCAGGTTTTCACTTCACTTTTCACCTGCGCATGAGGAAATGAATGTTAGCTCACATTCGACTTTATTGAATATTTGTGAATGAAATATCCGTTCGAGGTGTTGTCTTTTCGGTACTTGTGGAAATCATCCTTCTTTCGCGCCTTGCTCTAGTAGGACATTTCTTGATACTTTTCACAACGGACTTGGAAGTTTTGCCCCCAACATGCTCCTTTGGTGAGGAAGGAAGAGTCATGTCTCCGGATTATCTCTTGATGGGATAGGGAATTGCCCCAAATGAATTCCCTTATTGTTCTCTAACCATCCATCCAGCAATCTGAGTTATGTGACCATCTTCGATCTCCTGAAGCACCACGCCTAGCGTACTCTGCACAAATTAGTGTGTGAGCAACATCAAGTTTATGCATGAAGTTTTGAAAAATTCTTTTAAAAGATGCTTTCAAGAAAAAAGAAAGTGGGAAAAATTCTTTTAAAAGATGCTTTAAGAATAAAGAAAATGGGAAACTAATCCTCCTATCATCGGACATCCTTGTTCTTCTAAAACTCATTGGAAGCTAGGAAGCATGCGGAAATCTAGGCGTCAAGCTTCGAGAATCAAAGGCAAGTATCATCATTAGGCTGGTTTGGATATTCCCGCATGTCCTTAATAAAACATGCATATGCATTTTATTGAAACTCATTGATAAGGCCACATTACAAGGTAGACCACTTGGACCAATGGCTTGAGATCTAGAGATCCAAGGGTGTTTCTTTTACTTTTCTAAAAATGAATTGAAAATGTGACAACTAAACTATAAGGCAAGTAAATTAAAGAGCGATGATAAAAAGAGAAAGTACCTCTCTCATTCATATGGGGTGACGTTATTGCCTATCCATGCAGAAGTGATAGCATTGTTGTGGCCTTCACTAGAATGCTTCATGCTTCCCTAGCCATTGGGTCAAATGTCCCCTCCTGTGTACATCTCCCATTACTTTGGCAGCTCTCTTCTCATAGAGCTCACATTCACTTTTTCCTTTTTGATCCCACCAAAGGTTTTGGATCATCGAATAGATAAACATATGATATCCCCCATGAATCCCTATGTTCAGTTTTGAAGAGAAAGTGTTTCGAAGACATCAATGATGACAAGAGTTTCATGTCCTGATTTCCAATCTCATGAATTATTCTCATATTCAGCAATTTGGCAATGCAGACTACTTTAGGTTTCTCAATATGTATCACCCTATAATAGATGGTGACACCAAATTTAGAATGCTCCTCAGTTTGGCAATATCAACTAGGAATTTTAGCTCATCCTTTTCTTCTTCATCGTATACCATGCTCACTCCTTGATGTTCAGATAGAGGATTCTATTTTACGTTTAATTCTATCTCATTGAATTTCAGAATCTCTTGTCTATAAGGGCTTGAACCTTTTTCTTAAGAGTCAAGCAGTTATTGACGTTTAAGCCCCTTTTGCCTTTGTGATACGTGCATGTCTGGATTTCATTGTAGCCTGCAAATTTTAGGAGATTATTTCTCAGTGGCTCTTTTGCAACCAACCTCCTTTCCAAAAGTATTGGAAGAAGTTTTGAGTAAGGATAGGGAAGTGGTGTAATTGCTTTGGTAGGGGCCTCCTCTTGTCTGACTGATTGATCTAGGATGCAACATACTAGATCTACTCAAAATTAGAATGTCTAATGTGAGCTGCTTAATATTCCTAATGAATGTATAGCAACAACCTCTCAAAGTATGTTGGTCGCATAGATTATTTATTCACATGAACTTTGCAGTGAGAAGAGAAAATAGAGATGTTTTAGCCCTTTATGGGCAAGTGGAGATATTGGAATTAATTGCGTCCATAAAAAGAAGATCCGAAATTGCTTTTAATATATGGTATCAGTTACCACAAAGAGGGAAACTAAAAAGGCAGGCCTTGATTGGTCTCACTAGTTGGGTGATTTGATTGCCAATTCCAAAGGAGAGTATTTGCATATTTTCTCTTTAGAATGTACGACATTCATTAGAACCGAGAACACTCTTCAAAAAAAAAATCTCCACTATTTTCTCTCGAAGAACAAGTGATTGGGGAATCCGGATTCTTTCTCATCTACTCAAGGGGCTCTTAATCTATGGCTATCGAGGTATGTTGGTTCTACATGATATACTTTTTCGATCAGTGATTCAAGTTGATCTAGGGCATGTCCATCTATGAGTAATTTGCTATGTATGTACATATATATTATTGGGATCCGTCCCTTCAAAAGTGATAACAACCATTGTTTATGCACTAAATAGTGCTAAAAATAGCCTCAAATAGGGAGTAATTATAGGGTCGAATAGTAGCAAAATTCAATCCTAATCAATGCAGGAAGAGACTCACTTGACCAGTAGAGATTTAGAGTTGAGCAAAAGCGAAACAGAAGCACCGGCAGTTTGAACAAATACAAAATTGAGTAGGAGTAGAGCAAAGGCACCAATAGCCTGAGCAGATGTAAACCGAGGAGGGATTGAGCAGTAGCAGCAAGGATTATCACAGCAGCAGTAGTGAATGGCGAGGTGGCAGTACCTATTCTTCTTGATCATAGGAGTAGTGAGAAACATCACACGACTTCGACAGGGCTGAGTAGAGGCGGGAGCAGTAGTGACGCCGAGGAGGGGCGGTAGAAGTGGCGAGAGGATAGGAGCCGTAGCTGGACCCGAGAAAATCCTCCTTACTAGAGACTTACACATGCTATTTTTTGTTTTGAATTTTCTGAATGAGAGCCAATCCCTCCAACCCTAGGCTTAGCATTCTATTTGTAAGTTAGAGGACACCTAATCCTAGTGCAGGTACGTTTCCTAATTCAAAAAATTCAAAATTTAATTAAGCCTTGAGATGTCCAATTAACTTAAAATTCCTTGAAATTTTCGGCCACAAAGGGGTGCTTATGGGGTAGCCGAATTTTTATGTTCTTGTGCACTCTCTTGTGGGATTTTGGGCTCAATTTAGCTTTAATTGATTAAAGATAATTTATTAAACACCTTAACATTTAAATAACGCATAACAACAGGCGAATAAATCTTTAAAATAGGTAAAGCCCCCTCAATTTTCAGCACATATCCCCATGCCTTAGCAGAATTTTTCATGACATGCCTAGTCCGAGCTTGTCAAATTAAGCTCAAATCCTTGCCGTCGGTCAAAACTAAGGCAAATGCAATGCTGAACAAAATTAAATATGAATGATGAATAAATTATTTTTTTGGTAGGACTAAAAGTAAGTTCTAATTTTTATGCAGAATTTAAATGACTAAAAAGGTTAGTCAAAATTAGGTGTTAATAATTCATAATTTTCAATGCAATGAATGAACTAACATGAGGATTGCCCAAATTTTGGTGCAACGACTAAACTAATTACGAAAGATTTATTTTGTTTTTTTACCATAACAGGACGCTACCAACCTACAGAAGATGAGAAATAGTTCAACAAAAACAAAAAGCTTAAAAAGTCCATATTTGTCCCCTGTCACCACACACCCATTTTTATTTTTGTTTTATTGATCATTCGATAAGTTGCATGGCGCCAATGTGTGCAATTATTGTGGCGGAAATGGCATCAATCCATGCGTACAAGTGCAGAAATAATCCGACATATACTATCCATCGGGGTGTTGAGCATAAAAATTCTACTGATAAAAAAAAAAAAGTGGTCTTAATCCTTAGAATGCGACAATACATCTCAAAAATTATTCCATCCACTCACTCCTTTGGTCGTCAAACTAGGACAAGAGCACTGTTTTATTCCGCATTCCAAGTCAGGAATCGCACATGGAGCCATTGACGCCCTTGGACGCAGCGATCAATGGAAAAACGTGTGCAGAGCCTCTTTTTGCACGATGAATACTCAGAGAGCTGTCCTATTTCCTTGGCGCATTCATCAGACATTAACTTTTGGGTCTACAAGTGATAACACGTGATATGAATCAGACCTCGAATCAGATGATAGTATTACATTACTTCTCCGCACGAGACTAATCTTGGATGGATAATACGGGGAGAACGTGCTTAATAAAATAAACTTTCGCCTTCTCTGTTCCTTTTCTTTCAACCTTTATGACATAGGATGCCAGAGGTGAACAAGCGCATTGAATCGACTGATTCGATCCAATTTCTGAAGAGGCCGATCCATTTTTGGTTCTAAAAAATTGAAATCGATGATGTTTGACATCTAAATTTTAATTATTTTTTATAAAATTAACAAAAAAAATTAATAAAATTTATAAAATTGCAAAATTAATTTTGAAAGCTTTTGGTCCTTCAGGTAAGTCTCGTAAGCTTCCTACAATGCTATTTGATGGATTAGGTGAAGGTTTAACATAGGAAATTGGAGATTCGAGTTTGTCGGAATTTAGCTCTTGACCGCGTGGTTTAGCGAGATTTTGGTTAGTTTTTGTGCTAAATATGAGGTATAGTCGTGTTTGGTGGTGTAGATTAGGTCTAGATGAAAAAAAAAAAGGGCTCAAAACAAGCATTTTGGTGTTCATTGTACTTTTTGGGTGAGTGTGCCGGTGCAAATGGTTGGCTGGCGACCCGCCGATTGTCTTGTCCGAAGAAGAGTTAATTGATCAACACTAATGTGGTTCGCTACATGGCAGCCCCTTAGTGGCTGTATCTTAAAAGAAAACTTTCTGAGATTTAAAAATTGATTTTCAAATTAAAAAAAAATTCTAGATCCAACGGTGGAAATTTCACCACGTGTTTCTGATCTGGAATTTTCCGCAAAAAGTCCTTTTCTAAAATTAAAATATATTTTTTAAAATTTAAAAAAAATTGTGATTGTGTGGCCCAGGTTTGGTCATGCGTCAAGATCTTAGCAGTCGGTTTAATTTTTGAAAATAAAAATTCTATTTTCATTTTATAATCCTGCTCGATCATATGGCTGTGGATTAACCACGTCACTCAATCGTCGCCATTGATTTGAGGGACTGACCGGAGGCCTGTGCGCTAGCCACGTAGCCTAATCCTAATCATAGGATTAGATAAGTTAAAGAGAAAGTCAAGGAAATGTGATCCCAAACATCTAGAGAGATGCTCCAAGTTTAACCTTCAAGAAATTGACCTTTCAGCTACTGAAAATTTCTATCCTAATCGGCCAAATCCATAACTCATGGTTTACTAACCATTTTTTAGATAATTTTCTTCACGACATTTGATCTGGTTGTGATACATTGAAATTTCAAGTCAATTTTGAGATCAGAGTTTAATATGAGTCGGTGTGTCGCTCTAGGTTTCAACATTGAGTACAGGCTTGAGGTTATTTTCTTTTGAAGAGGACAATTAGGATTGGTTTGTCTAGGTTTTCGACATTCATAGCAGACTACTTTTGTCTAGAGTACCATAACTCATGTGCGGCACTAAGTTGAATATCATAACGGTTTTTTTTTCTAATCAAGCTTGAGTACTAGATAACTTTTCAATCTATCACTTGACTGTCATAATTTTTTTAAAACGTTTATCACAAGTGCTATGTCACATCAAATTTTCGGCAATTTAAGTGATTGATTGAAAGTATGATACTTGAGGGAATGTTTTTTAAAAAGTTGTGGCGTTTATGCGGAGAAACCAAAATTATGACACTCAGTTGGAATGCGGTTCGAAAGCTATGATCCTTGTGCTGTCTTATCCTCTCTCTTGTCACATTCAACTATTTTGGTGAAGTTTTTAGCTGGCATAACACAAAGGCCAGAAATTGTGAAAGAGCTGGGCAGCAGTATCGCAGTTTCTGCGAACATTAACATCTTATCCTGTTTATACTTTAGGCCGCCATTTTTGACTCTGTCCCCATGTGCTCTTCCGCTTCATCTCGCATGATCCTCGCTCTCTCAGTGAACACGGACTCTGTATCTTTTTTCCGGCATGTGGCTGCAGATCAAGAGTCCAGCCCACGACTCGCAAAAGCATGTCGACCCTTCTTCTCCTTTCCGATGAATCACGAAAGCACCTTCCCGATGAACACGGTCTCTTATCTTGACTGTAGAATTTCTTTTTTATAAATACGTGGGATGGGCTTCTCGATGGCATGGGAGCAGTGGTCTACAATCCTCCGAGCTTTGCGACTTCTTAGGCATAATTGGAACTAATCTGTAATAATCGTACTCTATGGAAATAATCAATAATCCTAGGAGGGGAAAGGAGTATAAATCATATGCTGACCTTCCTTCAAAATACAAAAATCCACTGAATGATGAACATCATAGTATTGCACAAAATGGACTCTCTGCTTCAAGACCTGAACTTGAGGCCACTGGTGGGATGGACTGATCTAGCCATCTCATC
>JAGVVM010013046.1:0-10518 GCA_019149425.1 Psidium friedrichsthalianum
CCATGTGTATGAAATGAATAGCTGGGATTGCTTGAGGCCAATGGTATGAATGAATCCAACTGGGTCGCATTGTGCATCACTGCTCTATTTGCGCATTGTTCATTCATTTTAGTATGATATATGATAACTATGATCATGGCACGTTATTAAACTATGGAGGGCGGCCTTCCGCATTTATATTGGCGTGGGGAATTGGAGGGATAAGTCGATTGGAGGGGAGGGCGAGTCCCATGTGTGGGGAAAACGGCGAGATAAAGATTGGTGCGCCGCGGATGCGCGCATGTGCAGGGTAGCTAAGCGATAATGGTATCAATATAAGTCACTTACTGCAGGTTGGGTACGATCCTGAGGCGTAAACGATATGTGAGTCGGCACCTATGTGTTTAACGCTGGCTTGAGCTGTAAGTGCTCTCATCCGCTTGGTTTATTTGTCTGCATTTAGCTGAGTGAGGCTGTTCCAGTGTCATTCGCCCGCATGTTGTGCTTTGTTTGTATGCATGTTAGCTTGACTAGCTGTAAGTGCGCTCGTCCGCAGACTTGCTTGTTGAGTTGTACATGCGGACTGGATATGTTCCAACTACATGTTTAGGGTCGATCTAGAGTATACGTCATCCTGAACTAGGTTTAGGGGTGAGCTTTCTGGGACCCATCTCATTATTGTTGTTAGCCCTTTTTCAGACCCCCCGACCCTATAGAGACGCGGGGGAAGGACTATTCCCGCGTGCACTATGGAATACCAATGGAGGTAGAGACCAGAGGTGATTGAGTGTGTACTTCTTTGACTGGCACCGTGTACAGTCAAGCAAGTGAGTACCGTCTGGGTTGATGTGTGGGAAAGTTCAGCATTATCGAGCCCGATGCTTTTTGAATGTTGTCGATGGGTAGAGGTAAGTTAGTAAAAATCCCTCTTTGGTTCTATTAAACGCTTATTGTTCAACCAAATGCTCTTTTTGTCATTTTAGGGTTTTCTTTTCTCTCTCTATCCCCTCTTTCGTGCGTGTGGGTGTGATGTTCATTTTCTCGATAGCGTTGGTTTTGTGATAGTCGACGTTTGGCTGCGACAAATCCTAGGATAATTGTTGTTTTTGTGTCCAATTGATGAGTCGCCAACGCATGCGCGCATTGCCTGCGGGTCGGGGCGTGACTTCACCATCCGAAGTGGTATCAAAGAAGGTCAGCTCGATTTGGAGTATTCGAGGCTTGGAGTGATAAGGTTGTGATCTATGGGTAGTTAGATAGAGAGACCTTAGGCTTTGGTTAAGGAAGGGTACGTTTGCATGATTTGAATGGCGCATATAATTGCTGAATTTGATTTGCCGAGTTGACCTGCTTGAATTAGCTTGCATGAGAATCACCTCTTGTTGAGGTTGCGTAGGCTGTTGAGCCTATATAGGCTGGTTTAGGTTGCTAATTCCTCGGCGGAATTATAGTAGGTCTAGATGAGTGAATCTTGAGAGTATGAGTAATCGGGTAGAAGGTCTGGTGTGCGTCTAGCTCGCAAGGTCCAACTGAAGGGAACCCAAGGATCAAAGAGATGATGAGGGTATTAGCAGAGGTTAGTAATCTGATGGGCAGGGTAGTTTTAAGAAAGAGCTGGCCAATGTGGCCTAAGTGCTGGAGCTGCTCTAAGCTGCTGTAAAATGGGCGAATGGGAACAATGGACATGGTAATGGAGGTCGATAGACGCATCAACTGGTTGAGCAGTTCCTAAAGTTGAAGCCATCTGAGTTTGATGTAGTGGAGGCCCCGAAGCTGCCTCTCTTTGGATTGAAAAGTTGGAGAAAGCCTTTGCCTGCTGGGGTGCACGGATACGGAAAGGTCTCATTGGCTGTGTACCAGTTGCAGAGTACCACCGCCGATTGGTGTGAGGCGACCCATGGAAGGGTTTTTTCCTGTTGAAGTAGTGCAGAACTGGATTGCCTTCTGCGAGGCATTCAATAGCAAGTACTTCTTTGAGGCTACGCAAGAGCGAAAATGGAAGAGTTCCTAAGGCTGCGTCAAGGTTAGATGTCCGTAGATCAATATGAGTAGAGTTTGCAAGGCTGGTCCAAGTTTTCCTGAGGAAGATAGAGAACCCCTAGGACAGGGCGAAGAGGTTCCGAGATGGATTGAAACCGAAACTCCTCAGCCAGCTAATTGCAGCAAGACTAAGGGATTATGGTACGATATACGGGCGAGCGTAAGAGATCGAAAGGGATATGATGGAAAGGGCCACGGCATCTGGATCGCGTATGTGCTTGCTAGAGATAATTGGAGCTTTGGGAAGAAACCCGTAGTGGATAATCGAAGGTTCCTCCCCCCTGCTCGAAGGACCATAGGGAAACCGACACACTATACTGGTGAGAGGTGTCGTGATTGTAGACAGTGGCATGGGAACAATCCTTACCAAAGGAAACCTGAATCGACCGCCAACACAAGAAAAGTGTATGCAGTGGCGTGCAAGGAAGCTGAGAACGCGCTTGGCATGATCACAGGTATCGTCTCTCTCTATGGTCATACTGCATATGCCTTATTTGATCCTGGAGCATTGCATTCGTTTGTGTCTGAACAGTTTGTTGCATTGGCTGGCATTGATGTGAAATCGTTAGAAACATTGTTTGCATGTAGCCACCCCATTAAAGGATAAAGTGATCATTTCGTTAGGATATCAAGGGTGTAAGATAGCTTTGGTGATAAGGAGGAATGAATTGATTTAGTTTTCTTACCCATATTTGACTTTGACGTGATAATAGGAATGGACTGGCTAGTTAAGCATGGGGCCGTAATAGACTATGGTAGCAGGGTGACCCAACTCAACCCAGTGGGTCACCCTAGATTCGAGTTTCTGGGGAAACCAAGGAGGAACCTCGATCCCTTAGATATCGTCGTTGAAAGCGACTAAGTTAATGGATGAAGGTTGTCAAGGATTCCTAGCATCTGTAGCTGACTCGTCGAGGAGGGAAATAAAGCTGGAGGACGTACCATTGGTACGTGATTTTTGGATGTCTTCCCTCAAGAGTTGCCAAGGTTACCGCCTGAAAGGGAAGTAGAGTTTGTAATCGAGTTAACCTCTGGAACAGAGCCGATTTCAAAGGATCCATATAGAATGGTTTTGTTGAAATTAAATAAACTGAAGTACAGATGTAAAAGCTATTGGATAAAGGATTTATTCGCCCGAGCGCTTTGCCATGGGGAGCTCCAATATTGTTTGTAAGGAAGAATGATAGGTTATTGCGTTTATGCATTAACTACAGTAGTTGAATCAAGTGATGATCAATAATAAGTACCCGTTACCAAGGATAAACGACCTATTCTATCAATTGCAAGGGGCATCTGTGTTCTCAAAGATAGACATAAGGACAGGCTATCACTAGTTAAGGATTAAGAAGGAGGACATACCGAAGACGGCATTCAGGACAAGATATGGACACTACCACTTTACAGTCAAGCCGTTCGGATTGACCAACGCCCCTGCTGCATTCATGGATATGATGAACAGGGTGTTTAAAGAGTTCTTGGACCAATTCGTAATAGTGTTCATCGACGATATATTGGTTTATTCGAAGAGCTCTGAGGACCATGAGCAGTACCTGAGCATTATCCTACTGACCCTAAGAGAGCACTCATTGTATGCCAAGTTTAGTAAGTGCAAGTTTTGGCTTAATCGAGTAGCGTCTCTTGGACATATAATCTCCGGAGAAGGAATTTTGGTGGATCCATCAAAGATTGAGGCAGTTGTGAAGTGGGCAAGACCAACGACAATTGCGAGAGTGCAATGTTTTCTGGGTCTGGCAGGTTATTATAGATGATTCGTGGAAAGGTTCTTCGCAATAACTACTCCCTTGACGCGTCTACTGAAAAAGGAAACGAAGTTTGTATGGACAGATAAGTGCGAAGGGAGTTTCCAAGAGCTTAAAGATAAGCCAACCATCAAAGCCTATATTATGGATTATGGATATGGAATTATGATGGTTTAGTATCTGAGGACTATAGGCTTGAATCTTGATTGTATCTTGATGGTTTAGATATTGATTGTCTTCGAAAGGCTCTGGTATTGATTGGTGTTCTCAATGAAGCAAACGGTGATTGCAAAACACTAGGCTTGGATTTAAGCATGTGTTTAGTGGTCTAGATGTTAACCCTGGATGATGGGACAATGTGACTATATGAATTGGTTTTTGAAATAGCTACCAAGAAAAGAGTTATATAGATTGATTTTAAGTTTTTGATTTTATAAAGTGGATGGTCGCTTGAGATGTTAGAAAGTTGGGTTTAAAATAAGGGACTAATGTTGCGTAGGCGGGCGATACGAGAGTAGTTAGGCCGATCATGCATTGCACGAGTTCCTTGCATTAAAACTACAGAGTTTGAAACGTACGTGCATGAGCATATCATTGGTGTTGTCGGACTTGATAAACCGTCTGCCTGGTATGGGACGGGATCGACGAGGTACCTATAAACCGTAGTGAAGCATGATATGGGATGTGGGGAACGAGACTCTCTTTGTAGATGTATGGCTTGGGACAACCTGCAACGACCAGGTCTGTTGAGGGCGAGAAGTGATCGCCAGAGCAGAAAGGCTCAGACAAGGAGCAGTTCTTGGCAGGCGTCTAGGATAGCAATGGGGGGCAAGAGTGACCCAAGCGATACATTGAAAGGGACGAGTCTAGGTATCATGTTAAGTTCGACCTGTTTACAAAATCTAAAGATATTTTCAATTTTTCTTTAGGTTCTTGAGTGAAACAATTTTCAAACGTTGAAATGTTTTATGTTTCAAATTGAAAGTGTTCATAACATCCGAGATATTTTCCTGAGTTTGAACGGAATGAGCTTTGTGGTGACATGCATAACACTGCATTTCGGACAATGAATAGTGACAAGTAGATGAGTTTGCCCTGGATATAGGAATGCCTGAATGTTTACTGGACGTGGTAGATCCATTGAGTAGTGTCATGTGAATTGACGAGTGTGAGAAGCGAACTGGAGACATTCATAGAGTGATTGTGAGCGAGTGACCTAGTAATGTCGCCAAATAGATTTATGATCAGTGAGGTAGGTGATGACCCTGAGAATGGTTAAGATTGAGAGATATGGCAATTAAGAAGGACAAGTGATTAGAGTGCACAGCGAAAGCGTAATGAGGCCACATAGTTGAGTGAGGTAATGACTGTAAGGGTCTTGCATTTGATGAGGAGGAAGTAAGAGCCAAGTTTTGAGGACAAAACTTCCTAAGGATGGGAGATTTGTGACATTCCGAATTTCGGTCATTTGTAAGATAAATAATAATTGATTTTCGAGGATTAAGAGACAATAATTGGACGATGAATTATTGAATTGAAAAGAGATTAGAAATCCGAAGGTATTAAATAAGGAAAAGCAAGCATGGATAATTGAGTTTTCATGAATATAGCAGTTGGCCAGTTCACTCCGAGGTGTCCGAAAATAAGGCGGTGAGTTGAAATGACCGTTTCGCCCTTGGCTTGTGATAGACTCCCTCTATAGTCAGTATTAGTGTTTTTGTTTGGTGAGCATGTCAGTTTAGAGTGGTTTAGCGTCTGAGTTCGTTCGCGCCTGAGCCCAATTAGTGCATTTTGCAACGAATTTTAGGACCATGTCCCGTCGATTGTCAATCGAGATAGTTATAATCAAATCTACAAAATCTCCCTCATCATGACAATCCCTCAAATCACTCCATCAAGCCATCACATCCATGACATCCCATCAAATCTACTTTAAATTTCCCCACCAACCACTCCACTTACCCCACTATTCATGTCATTCATTTAATAGTTCGTGAATAGTGTGACTTGTTGGATGAAGACGCTTTCTCTTTCCCTCATTCCCTCTCATTTCCCACGCCTCTCTCTCTCTCTCTCTCTCTCCCTCTTCCTCACGTTTTTTCGCCGATGTTGCCCGTTTCCGTCGCCATTCGCTGCCCGTTCGCCCCCAATCAACCCTTGCGGCCTCACGGCCTTGGTAAGTCCCTTAGCCACCTTTTTGAAGCTTTTTTCTGCCCGAAATGGGCGTGGACCAGCCCATTCCCCCGCGTGGATCGTTAACAGTCGTCGAGCCGCCGCCGAGCCCCTCGTCGAGCACCGCCGGCCCTCTTGGCTCTAGTGATCTCGTGAGCTTCGTTGATTATCTTCCCTCCATTCTTAGGTTGCAAACCACCTCGAACCACCCCAAGTCAGCCCGTCCGCCGTCTCTCCTACCAAGAGCTACCGGTGCCGCTGTCTCCCCACGCCGTTGTTCGGCTCGTCTCCATGTCGTTCATCCTCGTTTAGGTAAGTGTAACCCTATAAACTTAGTCTAGGGTGTCGGATCATTCTAGGTGGACTAATAGGATGAGTTCTAAGTTAGTTTAGTCGGGTTTTAGGCGCAATGTCGTAGAACGCTTGTTGGAAATCACTAGCATTGCTCGTGGGTGCTATCCATGTCAAGATGTAATCTTCATGTGAGTTCTAGGGTTTTCTTTGAGCATTAGAATGCATGTCTGAGGTTTCGATACCGTATAGCGAAAATCGTGTGTTAGTATACGGAAGCGTACTTCGTATGTCGCATGAGTGCATTGTTCACGACACCTGGGTACTGTTCACATGGGCAAGTTACTGTTCATGAGCTGTCCGTGCATATGTGAGTTTGATTTGCTTGAGTCATGGGTCGAGAATGCATGTCTAATGCAATAGTGTACTGTTGGTCAATCCCGAGGATATATGCTGGTTGAGGTCGTGCATTAGCATTATTGTACTCATGAACATGAAATTAAAGGCATGCCATGTGTGTGAATGAATGTTGGATTGGGTGAGCATGCCTAAATGGCCGCTTGGCGTATTGTGCATCACATGCTAACACGAGATATGACTATGATCATGTCATGTTGTTGAACTATGGAGGGCAGTCTTGATGTGCCTATATGATGCAGAGAATTAAGAGATAAGTAGATTGGAGGCAAGTCCCATGTGTAGGGAAAAAGGCGAGATAAGATTGGTGTGCTCGGATGCGCGCGGTGCAGGGTAGCTAAAGCAATAAGGGTGCCAATAGTGAGGGCGTTAAATGCGGGTTGAGGTATGACCGAGGCTACGATACGCGAGTCAGACCCGATGTGTTTAACACTGGCTTGAGCTGTGAGTGCGCTCACCCTCTTGTTTGTTTGTCTGCATTTGGCTTGAGCTATGAGTGCACTCGCCTGCTTGCTTGTTGAGTCGTGCATGCTGACTAGATACGTTAGAACTACATGTTTAGGGCCGATCTGGAGTATGCGTCATCCTGAACTAGGTTTAGGGGTGAGCTTATGAAACCCGTCTCATTATTGTTGTTAACCCTTTTTCAGGCCCCCAACCTAGAGAATGACTAGTTCCCCGATGCACCATGGGATACCAGTGGAGGTAGAAGACAGAGGTGATTGAGTATCCTCATTAACTAGCACCGTGTATATCAAGCAAGTGAGTACCGTCTGAGTTGATATGGGAAAAGTTTAGCAGTGTCGACCCGACCTTTTTGAATGTGATCGATGGGTAGAGGGAGTAGTGGAAATCCCTCTTTGGTTGCATTAAAACGCTTGTTGTTTAATGAAATGCTCTTTTTGTAAGTTGAGTTGTCTCTCTCTTCTCTATCCCCTCTTACGTGTGTCTGGTGTGATGTTCGTTTCCTCTAGCATTGGTCTGTGATAGTCGTCGTTTGGCCACGACGAATCCTGAGTCGTCGTTCTTGTTGGCCAATCGATGAATCGCCAAGGGATACCGCGTTGCCCGCCAGGTTCGGGGCATGACAGTTATGCTTTCGAAGACAAACATTTTACGAGGTTCAGCTCACATGGTTTTACATGTGCGCATTCACAACATTCTAACGCGATGCATTCATCAAGGTCCTAGCATACTAATGCTCGTTTTCCATGCCTTCACAAGCACATGGATTGTGATTTTGAACTACACCTTTCTCTGTGGATTTCGAACCAAACCCAATAGCTTAGCATTCCCAGATACAGACATTTATCTTCGAGCGATAATTAGCTGTACGAACTCAACGCTACATTCTCATAACTTCACAGTCGCCTCTCCACGATCCCTGTTGTAGCTCGCCTCTCTGTCCATATCCTGCCCTCTCCCTCGACATCTTATTTGTTTCCATTAGCTTAACTACCAATAGCTACTAATCATTACTCTAATCTAATTCCTGTGACTCAAAACGAATACCCCACCGGGTAATATCATTTCCAAACCAAGATCTAAATTCTCCTCACCCTTTTTGAACTAAAATGGCACAAACCATATCCTCCTAACTCGACTTAGTTTTCCACCTCAACGACATTTTGTTTCGGAGTATCTAGAACTGCATGTTTGCAATCGAGTCGACCCGAGCTATCCATACCAGATGTCTCTGTGGCTTCACCTAGCTACTGCTACGTCCCTTGATTTAACATTTAGATTAGTCCCAGTTTTAACATAAAGTTGGAGGCCTCATTCTTGCCTCCATATCTAACTATGGAAACTGAGCAATACAGTAGAGTGAATAGGGCGAAGGATCCTATATACTCGCCTAGGGTCGATGGTACCAAAGGTAAAGACCTGGTCTCTTGCGGCACTAGCTGTCGACGGCAAGGCGTTTTCTTCTGCTCCACCAAGACGGCCCACTATTTCCCGAGGAAAACGGGTGAAGTGCACTCCTCCTTTTTTTCATCCTCTCCCTCTGATCTTCGGCCGATCTTGGTGAGGCTTTCCTTCCCTAGGTACAACGATGATTACTATTTGTGGTGGAACCAACTCCCCTGGCTAAGTGCTCCTTTCTCCACATCTCCAGTCTCATTTAATCCCCATGCATGACACACTTTCTTTTGGCCGATTTTGTAAATTTGCCCCTAAATTTTCCTGAGGCTTTTAGTTAAGTCCTTCCCCTCTCATTCCTATAGCTATATCCCATGTTTTCAAATTGTTACGCATGTATTATGAACCAAAATGTTGTTTCCCCCATCACACTTCCAAGGGAAATTTCTATCTCTAGTACGAATAAATCCGCTGCATTTTATAAGTGGTGCGTAAGATTTTGTCAGTGAAGCTTCAATTGACATCGGCCAAATGCCTCTCAGGCTTCATTCATAGTACATGAATCACTCATGGAATAATGTCATGTGTGTTTCCTAATTGGATGCACTCGTTATAACGCTTATTATGGATATATTTTGTTGATGTAGCCATAATGATCTTCGGACGGAGAATCGAATTTGTCAGCTGGTTGTGAATCATCTCATGACGATCAGCTTTTTAATCCATTTCTTTATTCCTCAGTTATGTTAGACTAATTGAGTGGCTAATCTTTCTGTGCGTCTATAAACCTTTTCTTCTAGATATTGAGCGACTAGTTTTGAAAAAACCTTCACGTAGAGTGAATCTTAATTCACTACAACTCTCTACGATAGGAATTATACATCATTCTAAGAAGAGAACAACTTAAGGAGTTGGTTGCCGAAAGGGGGGGGGGGGAAAGGGTGTACAATTTTGCCCCTTATGGTCAAATCGTCTCAGCAAATTTCGAAAAAACTTTTAAAAAATTATAGAAAATGAAAAATGGGCAAACTTGACTAGCCAACCTATATTTCGTGATTTGGGCTCCCGATCTTTCTCAAAATGAGAATTTTTTGCCTTATGACAATTGTTTAAAAATTTGAGGCTACATTTTGGTTTCTGTGGGATTGAGGAGTAAGGGGCTCAACGAATTTTCTCAATTTCCATCAACAGGCGTATTATGTCATTCTTTGAGTATATATTTTTTTTCCCCTTGGGGAAAAAAAGACCCCTAGATTCTTTCATCAATAAAGAAAAAAGTATCCTATTATTATTTTTAAGTACATCTCAGATCTGTCGATTATGATATGTAGGAGTCCTACTCGTTCCCATGCAATAGTTAGGAATTTCTTTACGGTATCGAGCCGGAACAATCCTGTTCTTCCTTGAATACCCTGATTCGCGCTAAAGAAATTTCCGCCGGCTACCATATATAGTCAATCTCTACTTGGGATAAATAAAGCATCGTACTTTTTTTTGGGATTTTGATCTCGCGGAGATTTCATAATCCAAAGCTATACCTATGGGATAGGGATAGAGAAAGAGACGAATAATCCTTTTTTTGAATTAGTCACAAATCTTTTGATTCTATCTCTAAATCTTCTGCACCCCTTCACATGTCATAAATAGAATGAAAAAAAAAAGGAATGTTCAACGCATCCGAAAGAAACGCACATATCTCTTTTTGATCGGTCATTGAATCGATCATCAAAAGTAAGAATTAGGCCAAAAATTAAGGAGACATTCTAACATAATTCCATACTCGATCTCATGTATGCTATACGAATTCTGTGGAAAGCCGTATTCGAATGAAAGTCGTATATACGGCTTGGAGGGAGATTTCTATCTCAAGAAGGAGATTGATATTTAGACCAATAATCATATCTGACCTCTCTGTTTGTATCCAGATATTTGAAACGATGATTGTTATAGTTTCTATAGTTAGAGTTGCATAATGGGTCAGACACATTTATACAAAACC